>CCAG010016469.1:0-248031 GCA_001077435.1 Glossina morsitans morsitans | reverse complement strand
ATTCTCGCTCGAATGGCGATAAATTCGACGTCAGGAGACGTGGGAAATTCAATCGAATAGGACGGGACTGACGCAGATATGGCAATTAATACACCGCCACCAATGCGATTCAATCGGTCATTTCTGAATACATGGAAAGAATTATGGAATAGTTCCGACGAATGTATATCAGGTTTTAACCAAGTTTCAGTGAAAGCAAAACAGAAAAACTCAGTGCTTACTGACTTTAGAAAAGTCGACCGAATTTTTGAATTTAGGCCCCTAACATTTTGATAAATAAGACATAATGGGCCTGAAGAAACATTTAGTTTTTTGAAGGCGACAGGCCTACAGCATTGGTATTACGGGGTCGATCTCTAGGGAAAATACCTTAATTAAGGATCCTACTGGCCACAGGCGTTTATTTAACAATATTTCACTGCTTTCAGTCGGAACTAGAATTTTAAACGAAGATATTGCTCTCGGTTGAGAAGGACCCCAATTTGAAAATGCTAACGCGCTTCAAGTTGACTGATGGGGCTTTCGCCGCTAGATAGCTTATTATATTATCTACCGATATTTCCGGTGCCAGTCTTGACACAAATAATGCCTTCCTAGGAGGAACTGCCGTCAAGCAAATATCATCACTACCTGGAATAGTAGGGTTCACGGCTTGGGAGTTATGAGAAGGGGAAAATATTGACACACTTGTGCGAGAAGCTTGAGCGACATGCCCAGTTTGGTGACTAGTATTCACATTCGAACAGCAGGGAGGGGAAGCGGGCTTACTTTGCACTTTCTTGTTATTATTTTTAGGTGATGGCGTCTGATTCAAACAAACGACGGGACCGGGAGAAGATTCCCTTGCAACCTCGGCATAGCTTAAGACCGACGGACTTGCCGACTTGTTCGTAACAATTTTATTATCGACTAAATCGACAGTGTCGGAAACGATGACTTTCGACGTGGTGTTAGAAGCACTACTACTAGAGGGGGTCATAGGAGACGTCCCTACGCTACGAGTAGCTATTTTAGAGGCCTGGGAAGGAGATGAGTGCTCACTATAGCGACACTCATCAAACCTAGACTTAATTTCCTCAAATATTTTCCACATGGAGCCGAGATTTTTACTTAATTTTGAAAAATCATTTTTCGTCTCCGTGAAGAGTCTATAGAAGTCAATGTCCCGCTTTCTACAATCGGGACATGACCAACGTAATCCTTTGGAAGGATCACTGACTGCGTCAGCAGCACGGCCTATAATGCCAGCACACTTTGCATGCCCATTTGAGAATAGGAACGTGCGTTCACTTTTGATGTAATAGTGGCTCTGCAGATGGTTGCACTCAAGAAATTCACCATCAGAATGTTGAACCCTTAGACTCATAAACCTACCTTCTTCTCATTAAAAAAAAATCTACCACATTATTCATAAGTGACAAAATATGGGATGGTCATAATTAAAAGAAAAGAAAAAAAAACTGTAATAAATGTATAAAAATTAGATGCAGATTAGATTATTAATTCTAAGATAATTTCCTTCAACGTTGAAAATAGTAAAAAAATAATATATGGAAAAGAAATGTATTCGTTAACTTGCGCCATTAAAAGACAATACCACTTTGCGTAGTATAGTTATTTGCTCGTTTTGGTAATCATACTCCAAAAAGTATACATTACTTTCACGCAAAGGCATAATTTTCATGATGGACGATTAGATTTTCTCTCCATGTAAGAGTTTACGTTTCACGATAGTGCCTGTATATGTTGGGATCCCAAAAAATTGACTTCGGTGTCCCAAATTCAGTCCCGTCAATATTTTTGCTGGAATGCTACTATGAATTAATTTTCACCATAAAATATTACAAATTAAGCTTTTTGCCGAAAGAATTACTACTAACGGGACATCTTGTATGGGATGGGGCCAAGAAAAAGACCCGTGTGGTTCCAATTAAGTCTACTTAATTTTTATTTAATTACTATCGTAAGAAAATTTTCTTCACAAAAAACTTAACAGTTAGGTTTATGGCATATAAGGGTTTCGTGAGAATCCTTATGGGGGGTAGCATCCAAAAAATACACCTACGTGGTCCAAATTCGGTAAGATAGATTTATTTGCTAATTTACTATTATGAGCGAATTTTCACCACGAAATATTGGGAATTCGAACTGTTTACTGTACAAGGCCTCCATCCTCGTGGGAACGAGAGAGCGGATTCAGAAAATTGTCCCAGCCGATACAAAGTCTTCACATCAATTTGGAACGCAGAAGTACTATTAATTAGTGACTTTTACCGATAAATTTTGAAAATTTACTATTTTTCCTTACATAACGACTTTTTAGAATAGGCCGTTATATGGGGAGTGATTGAAAAAGTGAGACAACCTGAGCCATTTTCAATACCGTTCGTCCTTGGGCCAAAGTACGTAGGTGCATCAAATTTCATCAAAATATCTGAAAAATTGCAACCTGCAGCTTGAACGCAACATTACCTCAGACGAATCAGATGGATAGACGGACAGACATCAGTCGGATAGGTAGACAGATAGGCTTAAATTTAGAATATTCTTCTGGATCGATCGGTATAATAAGAGGTGGATCTAACTTTAGCTCCTCTGAGTGCTGTACAACAAGTGGTGAAGGATATAAAAAGAGTACAAAAAAAAGAAAGCATAATATGATGGTGGCGGGGTAATGCTTCATTAGATGACGCTTGCATAGTGATCCATTAGGGATGGCGTCGCAAATAAAGATGAAGTTGCTTTTTTATTTATTTATTTATTTATTTATACGTTTTGTCAATTCAAGTACTTACATATCAGCTGAATTAGGCTATTACTTAACAATTAAGTAGTCAACGATAATGTAACATCTTAACGCTGCAAAACTTAACACGAAATACTTAAACCTGTATCTTTAAAGGCATATTTCTAGAACATGTAATTACACAAAACTTAAGCACCACCCTGGCTCTTCACACCGAGTTTTGAGGCTTTATTAACACCACGCTTAGCAATAGACCACTCACCCATTTATTGATTATCTTTTGATTATTTATTGATTATTATTGATCATCAAGGTATGACATTTCTAATGAACGCGCCCTTAGAGGAGTGGATTTTATACTAATTACCCTTGACCCTTGTTCAAATTATTGCTATTCATAATTGCTTTTACACTGACTAAGCTTCAACAACTGATAACTTCTAAAGTATCGCACAGAAGAATTTATATAGATTTTATTCAAAGGAGTTTCGCGTCGACAACTTCATTGATCCCCAAGAATGAAATAAAAAAATATAATTCGACGTTTCTTCGTAGTGGGCAATCACATGCGTCGTCTATGTTCATACGGTGGCAGGTTTACGAGAGGGTCTCATGGCATCGCATTCACATAACAGAGATAGGAAGGAGTCCTATGATGCTTATTTACGCATCATTCTTTTCCTTTTTTTTGTTTACATTTTTTTTATATGCGTGTAACGTAGGAGTATGGGAGTGTAACGTTTGCGTTATGCTCTTAAAACCCTTTTCACACATATATCTTTTTTCTTTCTCTCTCCTTTTCCTCCTTTTCCTCCTTTTATTGTTTTTTTTTTGTTTTATATATATATATATATATTTAACCGTAACTAAAAGGAAGAAAAAAAGGGACACTAAAAATTAAAACAATGACTTACTTATCTTCAGATGAATGAAGGCAAAAATTATATGAGCGTTTCTGTCACCGGCGTAACTTTTCTCTTCTTAACTGGAACGCAAAAACCGGACCACAGATTAGTAGGCAGGTGTAAATTACTCAAGTCTCTGCATGCGTATGTAATGCGCTCGCTCGCTCAAGTTCTATTTTCAGTTCCTGCCCCTAAAATGATTATTATGATGATGGCGATGATGATGATGAGGATGTTTATAACTAGGGTATACCGTATACCGTAAGCGATTAGAGATTTGAGTAGACGGGAGCAAAAGAAACCAGCGTGGTGATTCGCGACTCGACTCTTGTTATCAATTATGTTCCGCGTTTTGTCCTTACCGATAAATTCTGCAAAAAAAACACGCAGGAGGTGTTAGAGCAGCCAAGCTCGAGCCTATAGGCCACCGTCCCTACCTACATTCATTAGGTATGTGTTATACGTGCAATATATGGGTATGTGTGTCAGTTGAACCGAAAAACATTTCGTGTACCATGCCTAGCACATTGATAGAACTGTTAATAGGCAAGTGATCTTTTTCGGTATATGAGTTTGCCTAAGACAGCAATAAGTGTAAACCACAAGACCGTTAGGTATTTGCCTTTGTGTAATACGTATGCTATTTGGGACGAAATAAATTTGCGATCGTTCATCCTTAAATAATAAGAATCGTTCGATACGCTAGCTGCAACTTATTAAAAAAAAGTGAGCGTTGAGCTAAATGATTACACATATCAAGGCAAAACAAATACAAGCACAAATGTATTGTTATCAATCGATATATGTTTCGAGACGTGAAAAATACTTAAAGGAATATACGAACAAAATATTTTTTTGCTTGCTTAACTATATTTTTTCTCTAAGAAAAATAATGCGAAGAAAACATTTTTTAAGCTTTTTCGTAATGCCAGAATTAGGAGGTAAGCTAACGGTAATTTTTACAAAAATGCTCCTCTCCTTTACCTAGTAGTGTACCCAACTCATAAGGAAGAACTCTGTAAGACTGCATGTCCAAGTCGTGATAATTCACCAAATACGAATAACGGTTCGGAAAGTGTAGAAATTGTTGTTACTCCCTCTAATACCATTAGTGGATTGTTGCAAGAGAGCATTCTGAGCTCTCCTAGTACCAATAATACCGACATTTGCGCCTTGGAAGAAACGCACTACGGACAAGACAATCTTGACCATTTACCTGATGGCGATGATGAATATGGTGACGGCGAACCTGATAGCGATGAAGTATTCTTGAGATCCATTGATATTCTAGAAAAAGCAGAAAAATTCACAATTGTTCAGAAACCTGCAAATGCGAAGAGTCGAGCGAAATTTTGATGTTGATCAGCTCTGAATACTATGGCAAACGTAGACCTACTTATTCGGGTATAGATTCGGACGTGGAAGTTTTAATGCCTGAAAAAATTATAAACTCAGACTGGTCGGAACATCATGATCATGATTTAAGAGAAACACCAAAATTTAATGACAACAAAAAAGGGGAGAAAAATGGGTCAACATCTTGCATGAAGCGGCAACCATCGCAAAGGCAATCACCTACAGATTTCGATGGATCGGTTGGAGACTTTCGCGATGGAGCTGATAGCAATTATGATGGATTGGGTAGAACACAGCTGCTTCAAGTAATACAAAAACAGGAAGAATATCAGAGGTCTCAACAAAAATTGTTTGACCATGTCGATGCTTCACGTTTGGAGCTGAACAGTATCCATATTTCACCCTTAGGAAAGAGCGTTATGGACAATGTGACGCCGCATGAAAAGTCAAAATAAGCTCTAATTAAGTGTGTGATGGGTATTGTAGTGAAAACACAATTAGCATTTATTTGGGAAGTTATTTATTTTGATTTCTCTTTACTTCGTTACTATACTTCTTACTTTACTTCTTACTTTACTATTTAGTTCTTGCTTTACTTCTGACCTAACTGAACAGTTGTCCGTAACTTATATAATAAATTATTATGTTAACTTAAGCAAAGTAGTAGAATTAAATTAGGCTATCACTAAAGTTACATGTAATGTGTGTTATAGCTAAATTGGGTTATCTTAACTAAGTTATAGCTAGTCTTGCATTATGTGGAAACATGTAAAAGTTTAAACTTAGCATAAATTTTAGAGTAGAGTGCGGTAAATCGATAACGCTACATCTTTCCTCTTGAGAAGAACGATCTTTAGCAATAAATGATCATTCTTGGATTTAGTAACTATCGATGTTATTTCTTCCACCGTGGTCTTGTAATGAATATAGGTGTACATATATTTCTGTTTAGTGTTTTGTGGAGAGTTCTCATATTTATATAAAAAAAATTGTTTGTATTAGGTTCTTAAAAAACTTTTGTTTGTAGGCGCGTTACACTTGGTTGTTTTTTTTTTTTTTTCAAATCATGCATGTAGCTTCTTTATATAATTTTAACCTATTTTTGCGTACTATTTGATTTTTGTTTTTATTGTCTTTAATTTTGTTGTTATCCTTAATTTCCACGACCTTATACCGGCCTAGACACTTTTTTTGTAATTTACGCCCTACTTCATTCTTTATTAATACTAAATTACTAGTTGGGAAATTGTAAGTTTTTTGCTGTAATTTATTTATTTTTTCCTTATCTAATAGTATCCTAGCGCGCGCGTATGCTATATCTAATCTATATTTAGTCTCTTTAGCGTAATCCTCTATATTGTATAGGGGTCAACATTGTATATTGTGGGTCAATGTTTTTGTTGTGGTTTGTTAATTGTGTTGGTGGCCTTGCAAACACTATTTCATAGGCGCAGTATTTATTTGTTGTGGAAGGTGTTGTGGTGAAACAATATTGGAAATATTTTATCCAAATATCCCAATTATTCAGTTCACGCGATACATATGAAAGGATGTATTCAATTAACGTTCGGTGGTTGCGTTCCACCGTGCCAAGTGTCTGATGGTAATGGGCCGTTGATGTTATTTTGCGAATTTTAAAGCACTTACCTAGATCGTTCATTTTTGTAAGGCATTTTTGTATTCGGTTCCTTGATCTGTAACGAGTGCT
The DNA here is from genome assembly GCA_001077435.1 of Glossina morsitans morsitans. Classification (NCBI taxonomy): domain Eukaryota; kingdom Metazoa; phylum Arthropoda; class Insecta; order Diptera; family Glossinidae; genus Glossina; species Glossina morsitans. The sequence goes on along the minus strand of CCAG010016469.1, from coordinate 241,316 downwards.
TTCATGGGTCCGTAGTTTAGTATGAAATTTTCGAAGATTGCCTTTGCGTTTTTAGCGCTTTTGTCTGCGACCGGAATTGTTACCACATATTTGGTAAGGTCGCAGATTAGTGTTATCGCGTATTAGATGCCTTTTTCCGTTTTTGGTACTGGGCCGATGGGGTCAATTACAACTGTGTCAAAAGCAGTTGCTGGTGTTGGTGTTCGTGATAGGAGGTATGTGTTGCGATTTTAGCCTTTTGGCATAGTGAACATCCTTTGACATGTTCAGCTATTGTTCTTGTCGTTTGCGGCCAATAATAGTATCTTCGTATTTTCGACAAGGTACGTGTAATTCCTGTGTGACCGCCTTCTATTGGATCCTTGTGATATTTTTCTAGAATGTTTTTGATAACGGACTTATTACTTTTGTCTATGATTGTCGCCTTTTGGATTAGCGCTACTTTTATATTTTTTAATATTTTGTTGCCCGTTGTTTTGAATTGCTTTGAATTGCTTCAGTGATGGGTATAAAAAATTCAAACGAAAAACATTTCTTAAAAAAGTTTATTTTAAGAATAATAGAGTTTATTTATTTATATGTATGTATTTCATTCCTCACTTCGGTCTTTCTGTAGGATGTAAGTGAGAGGTTGAGAAAAACTTTCCTAAAAACTAAAAGCAAATTGCCTTAACAAAATTTTAATAAAGCGATATTTTTGATAGTTTTATACATTTACCCTGTTTTATAAGGTTTTATACTAACTCTGCGACAGGGAGTACATACATACATCTGATACATCTATGCATAAGTGAGAATACCGACGTAATCTTGGTATACCTATTTTATTTTAAATAAACCGTAAGCGGTAATATTTCGTAAATTTAAAGGCGCACACACACATCACACATCAAAACATTCAGAAAGAATTCCGGATACAAATGCTATCTTAAAACTAATATTTTATGTATATTTTATCCGATTGTTTTAATAAGCCTGAACAAAAGCCTGCATTAAGAAGCTACAAACTTATTATTATTATATATATATTACTCTAAGGTTTGTGTATATAATATTCAAAACTTCAAGATAGTAGGAAACGGACATAAATTTTAGCATATGTTTGCCTGAGTAGGTCTGAAAAACGACTTTTTGTTTTAGTTCCTCCGTTTTAAGATTCATGCGAAAATTCTCTTGGGAACAAACGAAGATCTGAAGTAATTTCAAGTACCTAGCGTTGTATTCAAGTGAAAAGTTTCCTTAAGAGGCGGGGTATGAATGCACAAGAAGTTCATCTGGAACAATATGTAATTGCACTTGTTCCTAATATAAATCGTATGGAAAGAATACAATCGCCTTTCATTTCACACTTTTTTTTTAATGCCTATTTACATGGAAATTTGATATCATTATGTTATTACCATAAAGTTTCTGTGCTATGAATATATGAATAATTTAATGTAAGTTTGCTTACATTTATCATAAAAAGTTTTTGATTTTTTATCGCTGTTTGATAGATAAACACAGATAAACGATACCAATCGAAAATGCACCAATCATTATATGCTAAGTCACATAAAGACAGTGCATTCAATAGAGACTGCAAGAAGAAGAGAACGAGAAGGCGGCATGAACTCTTGTGCTGTACGAGACGCGAATACGAATTTAATATTCTGAAATGCTGCAAAAAAACCTAAACAGAAATGGGGGAGGCAAGAATACAAAATTTCATATTGATTTTTAATTAAGTGGAACGAAAAAGAAATATATGACAAATAAAAAGTGGAATGAGAGCACCACATCGCATATGCTGACAAAAGCAAGTTTAATAAAACTTAAAAAAAAGGCAGAAATGTTTTTATACATATGTTGTGTATAGGTATGGAAAGTGCGTAATTGGTAACACGAGAAAACATGAAAACTGCCTAATATTTGTTGTGACTACAGAATTTCAAAAAATCTTGTAAGCACACTGAAAGTAAATTAAGGGGAACTGCAAAAATACTCACAAACGCACACTATTCTAGGGTAGAACCGAATCAATTGTACAGGCATCTAAGTTATGTCAAGTTTTTTCTTTTGCAGATGTGGTACTAATTATGTATGGCAAAACGTAAGTTTCATTTTCGAGCAGAGTGCTTTTTGCTTTACCTATGCATAACAGGCACGAGCTTCGTTCACTGTAAATTGAAAATAAAATACAATCCAAGGAAAATTGGTTTACTTAAAAGTAGCTGGAGTATAGCAAAAATTTAAATGAGTAAATTTCAAATTTTAAACAAAAAAAAATTCATTTGAATGTACAAAAGGTTTTTTTTTATAAAGCAAAAACTGAGTTTCGAAATGTAACTCACTTTAAAACGCTATACATTCTTTATAGGTAGATTAATATGATAATGTATAAACATAGACGAAATAAAAATGAAAATAAGCCGGACCCTTTCTTTCCTTTCATAATAATAATGATGGATACCTGACAAAGAACAATTATTAATATTAAAAGTGAAAGTTAATATGCACTTAGTTAAACTCAACAATTCCTTTTTAGCCCACAGTCACCTGCTCACTTCGCTCTGCTCCGGTTTTTTGCAAAGCCAATCTGTTGGAATTCAATTTTCTTTTTGTCGCATTCTTTCGTTTACTATTTCACTTGATTTCATTTTATTAAAAACGCTATATAGTCTTGTTTTTAGGTATGCTATTGTGCTTCGTTGTATCATGTCTGTTGCTTGTAAACAAATAAATGTCAAATTTGCCCCTTATCTTTGCGTTCTTTGGGGTAATAAATATTGAAAGCGAAAGTCACGTATAATACAAAACCAAATGGGTTTCAATATGCGTTGTTGAAGCGAAAGCTGGTTAACTAAAGCATACGTAATCGCTATTAGATATGAAAGAAGGAAGGAAGGAAAAAAGGAAATTTATGGAAAGAAAACTGAAATAAGACAGTGGAAAACTCTATTCTTATAATATTTAGATGAAAAAAAAAAAAAATTACTGTATGCAATTTACTTCGCAAATTTACTTTGCTTTTACTTATTTTTGTTATTAAATTAATAATACGACTTGCGAAAATGAAGTCATATTAAAACTGGAAATTATGTACAAATTCTTCATCGTTTTTGCCGGATTCTTTATTAAATTCTATATAGAGTGCGATATAAAAAAAACACCAACGATTTTCGATGTATTACTTTGGCGTCAATGTCACAAAATGAAGATGCATTATGCACCTGGAAGTTAACAAAAATCGCTGATAGCTTATTATATATGTGAAAGAATTAACACAAAAATCAGAAAAAAGCGTTGTCCGTGGGTGTTTTGAAAACTTTCGTACTACCCGATTTGGAGAAAAAATTAAATTAAGTGTTATGAATTGTTTCTGCCGGTAAGGTCCTTCAGATAAAACTTACTTTTTATTTTAAGTATAAATATATAAACCTTCAAGTCTCACGCTATTCGCAACCCAATGTTATCAAACTAAATTAAAAATAATAGCCGAATAGCACATTTTTGCGCAATCAAAATCGCACCGCTACTAAGATTTTAAACGTTAAAAAAAACAACTAAAAAAGAAATGTGGGATCCATTAAAGATCTGTTGAGTACAGTGTACTCGCTTCTGTTTTGTTCAATCTGCTTAAACGAAAAAATGGTAGGGTAAAAAACCTAGCTTGGTTGGTGTGACTCGACCAAATGGTTCATCTATTATTTTAATAAACTAACTTAGAACAATAGTGCAATAAACGAATATATAAACTGATGCACTTGCATTTTTGCGTTTGTTTACTCCAGAAATATGAACGACTTGAAGTGTGTCACAAAAATGCAACATAAGCAAATTAATGTAAACAACGACGACGCACTTCAAAGTCTGGATTATGTAATTTGTGATATCGTTGTCTGTGGTCAGTTATGCCAAAACAGACAAACACAGAAACATGGATATGCAAATGCAAGTGCATGAACAATGCTACGTTAATGAATGCACATTCAACCAAGCATGAATGTGCAAAGCAAGAATAAGATATTGAATGAAAATATATATTTGAATTAAATCGAATATAAATTGGATAAATATATATATAGTTAAACTAAGCAAATACAACTAAAATAAAATATATATATTTAAACTAAACATTCCCCCCGCGTTGACCAATCGGTCAACTAACTTGGTCCATGTCTCGTTACACCTGGACTAAGAAATTTGGACAGGTAGAGGTAGGGGCGGTTTGGGGTTGGGGTTGTCTCATGTTGTGGGATATCATGGTTTGGTGCAGCGGTAATATGTGCAATTACCGCCTTCTTAAGGAGGATTATACTGCAGGATAAGGTGATAATCCCGGCTGCGCTGATGGCCAATGCTAAGTATGCTATCTTAGAGTTATGATTCGCGCTATCAGGATGCTGAATCGTGGTTGCTTGTATGATTTCCAGCTTGTGTTAAATTGTTGCTAGCTCAGTTAGCTGAGTAGCATGGTGATCGGATAGCATTGAATAGTTGAAGGTTGCGGTGAAGCTGTTATTGAAGAAGTCTTGTTGTGCCAGTTCTGACAGTTCTTCAAGACTTATATATGCTGACATTAATGTTGTTGTTATCGACTTGTGGCCTGAGATGTGGGCGTAGTCGTGTTGGGGAATACATTCTGGTTCAATAGTTAATAAACTAGAACTCTGTAAATTGAGTGGGATTATGTCTCTGTCACATACGGCAGTTGCTTGCGTGAGTGATGACGATGCATAGATCAATTGGTTGCTGTGTGCTAAAGTCATCCACGTTACATTTGTTGTGAGTCTTTTCAGCGGACAACTTGGCAAACTGAGGTTGTTGAACAGGCTGATTTTACCTTAGCGTTGAAGTTGTATTGGAGTTGAACATTATGGCCTATGAAGTAATCTTGCGTTAAAATGTGGCAAGAGTTGAGAGGGAGAGACCCAAAAATAGCGTTCTTTATTGATATTTATTGCCAGAAGAGAGCTACAAGGTTGTATGACAACCATGGTGTTGTTTATGTAGTTGGGAACCGGCGTTAACTTCTAAATTTTGAATTTATCACGGTTGACTAATGGCAAGTAAGTCAGCCCTTGATCTTTATTAACTTCCAGAGATCTAACAGGTCGTCTTCTGGTGCGGGTAATTCTAAAGATTGAGGCAAGTAAATTTTAATTTGTCGGATTTCTCGACTTCTGCTGGCGTTAGTAATAACGGATTAATTTTTTCATGGTGAGTTGATACTCACGATTGATATCGCATCCGGAATATATGTTTGTATTTTTTGCAATCTGTTGGCTATGAGCGTTAACTGCATAATGTGCAATTTGAAAAGCAGAGTCAATTTGATTTGATATAGCTCGTCCTAAAGTGTCGGTTCACCCTTGTAAATTTTGTTGATTTCAATTTGCAGATCGTCGAAGTTCGACGTAGTTCAAGCTAGACCTTGTCTGCTATTGAATTGAGGACTGATGTTTGATCCTTTAATAGTTTCAGTATCACTCACTTGCAACTTAGTGATTGTTGTTGACATCTTTTCTGCATATTCGGAATCAAGTACACCCAGTAATGAGTGTGCGACATTTCCAATGAAATCTGTTGCACCTCTTTTCTTTCGTGATTTGTGTAGTAGTCTGTTGTCGAGGTCGAAATCACTTTCCATGTGTTGAAAATGCTCTATAGCGTGTAAACACGAGACATTCGGTTTCATTTTTGTGCAGAAGTTCCGTAGCTGATTTGTTTTTGACTGAGAACGCCATGTCTCTCCAATAGCTTGAAAGATCATAATATACAATCAGATTCCATTGACTTGTGGATATTGTAGTGGAATGGATTCCAAGCTTAGATCTAAATTTCTGATTGTTTGTTCGAGTTCCAAAGACCATAGGGAGTTTTAACAACACTGCTAGTAGTGTGACCAAAAGATTGGTTGAAGGCAATCTCATTCTTTTGGTTTCTGGCTCAACATCTTGATCTGTAGTTTTTTCTGAAGTGATTTGTGCATCTGAGTTGTTATCATCAATGGCGAGGCGATGTATCGGTCGTTTAAAAATTCCGCATGAGGTTTTTACATCGGCAACTCGAATAGAGCCATTTTTTCCTGGATATACGCTTGTAACTCGTCCTAATGGCCGTTTCATGGTAGGAGTGTTGTCTTCTTTGATGATGACTATATCTCCTGGCTTGATGTTGGGAGATGATTTCTTTCGCTTGTGTCTTTGCTGTAACTCGTGAAGATATTCATTGGACCATCCTTTCCAGACTTCGTGTTCTACTTGAGAGGCAATTTCCCATCTTGACAAAAGGAAAAGTTTCTCTGAACTGGCTTCAGTGTCCACTTGAGTTGTGGGAGCTTCACCAATTAATAGGTGCCCAGGAGTTAGGGCAGAAAAATCAGATGGATTATTGGACATGGGTGTCAAGTGCGCGAATTTAAAATTGCTTCTATTTCAATGACCACAGTTTCCAATTCTTCATAAGTTAATGAAAATGAGCCTCCACTGCGGATTAGAAGGTGTTTTTCTGATTTGACGGCTGTTTCCCAGAGACCTCCAACATAAGATGCCATGGGGGGAATGAAGTGGAATTGTATTCCCTTTAAATTGCAGGTTGAGGCAACGAGTTGTTTTTCATTTTCGGAAAATATTGAACTAGAGAGTTCTGTTAATTTGTTGTTGGCGTCAACAAAGTTCGTTGCATTGCCACTATAAATATTTTGAGAGCGTCCTCTTCGGCTGAAGAATCGTTTGAGAGCTCCTATGAAGGCCTCTGTTGAAAGGTCACTTACTAGCTCAAAGTGAACTGCCTTTGTTGCGAAACAACAAAAAACTGCTACATAAGCCTTTGTCGATTTCTTTCCTCTTATTTTGTAGTGGATCCATAATTATCCAAAATAGTCAAGATCTGCATTTATGAATGGTCTGGCCGGTGTCACTCGTGTTTGAGGAAGGTTACCCAGTATTTGTTGGCATAATTTAGGACGTGCCTTGTTGCATTGTACACATTTTGTACAGTCGCTCTGGCTGTTATTTTTCTCTTTATGGGCCAAAACCGTTGTCTAATTATTCCCAATACCGTTTGTGGACTGCAGTACTTGTTGTCATCGTGAATTAACTTACTCGAATGAATCCGTTGCCATCGAGAAACGGAGATAGTGCGCAGATTGGACTTTGTTTTGCAATCTTTTGATGGTTCTGTAATTGTTTGATTTCATTTTGAAATTCATAGTTCTGAATTGCATGAATTATAAGCATTACTCCAGCTTAAAGTTCTTCGGTAGTGAGTGATGTGCGATCAGGTTTTGAAGACTGTGGACAGTTGGATGAAACGTAGGAGATGATTTGGTGTAACCGAATTATAACCATGAGTGCAGCTTCAAGTTCTTTGGTAGTGAGTGATGTGCGATCAGGTTTTGAAGATCCCCTGGGTGTGAACAGTCGGATGAAACGAAGTACGTAGGAGATGATTCGGTGTAACTTGCCGGATGAACCCTTGTGATCGATATTGTAAACGAACTCATCATTGCATGTGGTTGTTAGTATCATAATGGTATACTTCTTTCTTGGCTGCCGTGTAGAAACAATGGCCCAAGGAACCACATTTGGCCTTCTGCTAGGGCCTTTGCTGATAATCCCCTTGAGAGAATGTCTGCAGGATTATCCTTAGAACTCACGTGCCACTGCTGTGGCAAGATTAACGATTGAGTCTGAGAGATTCTATTGCCAACAAATGTTTGAAAAGATGAAGATTGTGAATTTATCCAAGACAGAACTATCTCGGAATCAGTCCAAAGATAGATTGGTAGCTCACCTAATTGCATTCTTACATAGAATTGTGCGCAGCCAAGAATGCTGCGCACAATTCTCATCGCGGAAGCTTCTTAAGAGGTGCTACTCAAGATTTTGCGCATAGTAAGCGTACCGTCCTTGAAATTGGCTCGTATGTAAGCAGCAGCTGGAAATGCCCTTTCGGAAGCATCAGCAAAAACGTGAAACTGGATTGTTCTGGGAGGCTGCCCTTAAAGATGTGTCAGGATATTTGTAAGTTGTTTAGCGTGACTAAACTTTCACGGAAGTTGGTCCATGTTGCGTTCAATTCTTGTGTTAGTTGTTCATCCCATGTCAGTTTTAATTGCCATAAGTATTGGATGAATATTTTTGCCCTTACCACAAGAAGAGTTAAAATTCCAAGTGGATCAAACAATTTTGCCAAATCAGAGCTTACAGAGCGTTTGGTGACGCAGTCAATCTTCGGTAGCCAGATGAGGCTAAGGGTTTTAATTGATTCCTTTTCATCATTGTTGAAATCAAGGTTGACTTCCCGATGATCTTATGGGATGTTTTGCAATAGCTGGGAATGATTAGGGCTCCATTTGTGGCAGTTAAATCAATGTTTTAGTCAGATGTGGATTAGCTGCAGTTGTGATTCTATTGCGGTTGTTAGACTGTTTGATCCTGCAAACCCGTCATCAACATGAAAGTTGTCTTTCAATGTCTGGGCGCCTAGGGGGTGGCTGATTTCGTTCTCGGTTGGAATCTTCTGAAGGCATCTCGTGGCTAAAAATGGGGCGGCTCGTGTACCATACGTAATTGTATTTAGTTCATAGTATTTGATGGGTAATAAAGGATCTTTTCTCCGAAGAATGATTTAATATCTCCTATCATCTGTATGTACCATTATATGTCGGTACATTTTTTTTATGTCTGTAGTGAAGACGAATCTTGGCAATCGGAATAGTTCGCTTTGCAGTGTTGGACCATTGTACATCAGATCGTTGAGTGAATAGCCAGTTGAAGCTTTAGCAGATGCATCAAACACCGTGCGTAGCTTTGTGGTTGTGCCATCTAATTTTAGCACGCAATGATTTGAAATAAAGTAGTTGGGCGTCGGCATCAATGTTTATTTCCGTCATGTGTCCCATCTGTTCGTATTCTTCCATGAGCTTAATGTATTGTGTTCTAGTGGACGAATCTCTAAGCAGCCGCCGTTTAAGGGCGATGAATCTCCTGTGGCCCATTTCCTTTGACTTTCCCAGTGCGGATGAGTCTTCACGAAAGGGTATTTTCACCATAAAACGATCATCGTTGTTAGTTTGCATATTTTGAATGAAATGTGCCTCGCATTGTTGTTCATCTTAAGATAGACCCTTGTCACATAGTCCATCGTCATCCATTCGCCATAAGCGTTCAATGACATCATTGCTTTATGATTGGCAATCTCTGTGTCAGACGTTGAGATGGCGCTGTGTATGTTGAGTTTGGATTTGCGAATACCTTGCCGCTGACAATCCAGCCTAGAAATGTGTTCAAGAATGTTGGAAGGCCGTTGCTTGACTCTGCTTTTCCGTTCTGCATCAGTTCAAAGTAGCTCTGCTCCTTTCCTGGTTGGTTAAAGTACGGCTCACCCAAATTTATATTCGGAATCTTCCATCCTGATATGTCTAATGAATGATTAAGTTGTGGGGGAATGATTGATGGAAGAATAAAAAAGAAAAGCTGGTATCTCTTCATGGTAATTTGACGTTTACTCGCCTTGTTGTTTTTTTCTGACCGTTGCCAATGCCATCAATGAGTAGTGATGTTTCACTTGTTGAAGCACCTAATTTTCTGATCAGGCGTTCAGAGACGAGGTTTACTTGGGAACCGGAGTTCAAGATCGCGCGAAATTCTGGTGAGTTTCCGTTGGCCGTAATTATTCGTACTCTTGCCGTTGCTAGTAAGAGTAATTCCTGAGAGTATTGAGCGGTCTGCTGCTGCTGATGTTACGACCGCATTTGGCGCAGTTGATTCAACTTTAGGTGGTTGAGTAGTGGATGATGTTGGTCTTGGGTGAACTTATCTTAACTTATTTGGCACTGGATTTGATGATTGTCTGGATGCCGATCCATTCGAAGGCTTGGGAGTTTGATTTAGGTGCACCAATGTAAGGTGTTTTTTGTTGCATTTCCTGCAGAAGCCAGAAAGCAATTGTTGGACGTATGGTTGGCAGTTGAAACATAGCCTTTGTGATTGAATGTACCTCAATAATTGCAGAAATTTGATACATTGGTGTAGTGGATATATCCCTACGCTGCAATGTTTTCATTTTGTGTTTTCGTTGTTTGCCGGTACCACTGATGAGATCGTCTTGCGATTTGAATGTGATGGACTTTCCTTGTGGTTTATTGTTTCCATTGTTTGGAATTGGAATTCTAAAAATGAAAGTAAATGATTGATGCTTGGTAATTCCTTTGGTTGGCGTAAGGATTGCTCAAACCTGATATGAAGAGTTCGATCAAGTTTTTTGATTAGGATGTGCACTAACATTGGGTCCCATTCCTTGGTTTCAATTGCCATGTTGTGTAGTGCCAACAAACATTCTCGCGTTGTGTCATGAAGGCTGTTGATGGATGTTGCATTTGAAGTGGTGGTTGGATGATTGGTGATTTTTTCGCGTTTTTTTTTAGCGTTCCTGTAAAGTTGTCCAAGCGGAAATGTAGTTTTCTTCAGTTGTCGTCAGATGACTAATCAAAGGCTCAGCCTTTCCTGTGAGATTAGCCTTTAAGTACCACATTTTTTGTACATTGGGCATTGGCTGCAGATGAATCACGTGAAGAAATACGTCGCAGAATTGTCTCCTCTTGCTGTAGTCTTCATCGAATTTGGGAATGGTTATCTTTAGAAGCGGTAATGAATTTGAGATGGGTGCCTTTAAATTGATGGTCCGACGACTTGAAGTGTGTCACAAAAATGCAACATAAGCAAATTAATGTAAACAACGACGACGCACTTCAAAGTCTGGATTATGTAATTTGTGATATCGTTGTCTGTGGTCAGTTATGCCAAAACAGACAAACACAGAAACATGGATATGCAAATGCAAGTGCATGAACAATGCTACGTTAATGAATGCACATTCAACCAAGCATGAATGTGCAAAGCAAGAATAAGATATTGAATGAAAATATATATTTGAATTAAATCGAATATAAATTGGATAAATATATATATAGTTAAACTAAGCAAATACAACTAAAATAAAATATATATATTTAAACTAAACATTCCCCCCGCGTTGACCAATCGGTCAACTAACTTGGTCCATGTCTCGTTACACCTGGACTAAGAAATTTGGACAGGTAGAGGTAGGGGCGGTTTGGGGTTGGGGTTGTCTCATGTTGTGGGATATCATGGTTTGGTGCAGCGGTAATATGTGCAATTACCGCCTTCTTAAGGAGGATTATACTGCAGGGTAAGGTGAAAATCCCGGCTGCGCTGATGGCCAATGCTAAGTATGCTATCTTAGAGTTATGATTCGAGCTATTAAGATACTGAATCGTGGTTGCTTGTATAACTTTCAGCTTGTGTTAAATTGTTGCTAGTTCAGTTAGCTGAGTAGCATGGTGATCGGATAGCATTGAACAGACTCAGAAAGCGAATAATCTCTGAATAATAAAAGGTTGTAAGTGTGGCACACATATCCACCAACTCATTGTAACCTTGGTGTGGCAAAGTGTGTGTTCATTGTTATTAAGAAAACGGTTTAGTGCTTAACAGTAAAAATGGTTTCAGTTAATCAATCGATAGCCATATTTAACAAAAACTATTGGTAGTGAAATCATTTAATCTTCAAACACGCACATTTGTACCTTTCCTTAGTTTTCTCTGAGAAGAATTGGTTGCACCTCTAGTTGAAATATGATTAAAAATTTTAATTGTCGTTTACACCACAAAAAAGATAAAGGGAATTATAATCTTACTCTGCAGGCGAATATTAAATTTTTAAATGTTTCCGACACGCAATTCTACCTTGCACGCGAACATTAAGTAGAGTCTATTTCTCTAAAAATTTCATTTACTTTGTCACGTCCGTATTAGGTAAGGTAGTTGTTGTTTTACCCAAAAATGGTATAAACAAAGAAGACGAGTCCGCCTACACAAATGAAATCCGTCCGAGTCGTCCATTACAGAGGTTTTACCACAATCACCGCATAAGTGATAAGATTACTTTGTTTTCTTATATACACACATACACACATACATACATACATACAAACACACACACATTTAATCAACATTTAAGAGAATACTATTGTAATACACAACGATATGAACTGTATAACTGTGAAGCATTAATCGCATTAGATTGTATAAAAACAAAAAAATAAAAAAAATAAAAAGAAACAAAAATACATCCAATATTATTGTAATCACATAAGCAAACGCTGTTATAAACATACGACTATATAAATCCCGCAACTGTAAATACGCAACTTTATAAGCTAGTTAGGTATATACTAAAATGCATGAAACATACCTAACGGTTAACTCTGTACAAAAGGCATAGAATAAGTAGAAACATAGGAAGGCAAACGCGCATAGCAATAAGGAAAGCAAGCAGGTAGAGATAAATATTATGCATAAAATGTATTCGTAAAGGCAAACAAACATGTTCGACCAGACAAGTGTGATCGAACCTAAACTAACACTTGTAAGAATAGATATATAAGAATAATATTGTAATAATGGGATAGCGTTGGTGGCCGCAACACACTCAGCATTCAATTGTGTCATAGCCGCCGTCGACGTAAGTAAAGCACAGACTAACCACTGACTTCGACCATTAGGTTTTTTTTTTACTCTACGGACAGGGGATGAGCTGGTTTAGCTTTAATTGGCATCCCTGAAGGACTAAAAGGACTACTGACTCTACGGATAGAATATGAGCTGGTTTAGCTTTAATAGCCATCCCTGAAGGACTGGTGAACAACCTTTCTGTTGGGATGAGGAACAATAGGAGCGGACCCGCGCCTGCTTTGACTCTCGCGAAATATTCGTCTCTTTATAGTAACCAGCGAAGTCGGAATTGAAATAGAGCAAACGCGAGCGAAAAGAATTTAATCAACAAGAAAACTCGGGCCACCAAGCTGATTTTCCCTCCTACCGCTCTGAAAACGATTTTGTAATCTCCACAAAATAAATAAAATAAATAAAATAAATTAAGAACAAACCCGAAGGTCCAATTCACTACAAATCGTCTTGGAGCGGAGTCTGGAGTGGCTAAGCTACACTCCACCCCAGAAAACATCGTTATAACGGATATAAATTAGGCCGCAAGGTTAGCGGAACACTGCTAATCAACTCGCTGATCAATTTTAACGTCTACGTCCGAGGCCATCATCTTATCCCATAGCCGAGTATTTACTCCGCAAACTATTTCAGCTGGATTTGTAGATATATCTTCTTTGCCCTAATAGTCGTAGTAGTGCTGTTGATAATTCCTCACTTCGCTTTAACGATTTACCTCTGGCTAGGATTTTCGTCTTTAGTTGCCTATGCAATCGCTATGTCATGTCTTGAGAGGAATATATGGTGTTTGTTATCTTATGAATGCTAAGCAATTTTGTTAATTCCTTAATTAGGCCTGAAGTGAACAGTGTTCGCTTGTGATTGTCCGGTTGTGCGTGGTATAAAAATTTTTTGATAACATTTGCGGAGAATTTCGTAAAGGGCATACTTCGGCTCGTCGTGTATTACACAGAGCTAGCGGATCTGCAATGTTTGCGTGCATATGTTGCCATCGGAATTTGGATGTTTCTACTTTGTGCACCAGCGTCTAAATGTGTCACGAGACTTTCGATTCCTTGCGTGAAGGGCACTGATTTGGCCACAAGTTAATTTCTTTTCCCAAATGAAAAATACTGTCCAATTATTAGTTTCTTCAATCCCGCATGTGCAATTTTTTCCAACTTCTGGAGTACCGCTCTTCTTAGACTTATTGCAACACAGTAGTTCTGATTCTATCGTTGATGTCTTGCATTGTTTCAGATTGAATTCTTTTCCTATTAGCTGCAAAATATCTGAATTGTTTAATTGTCAAGTAGATCTTAGTAGTAGATCTTAGTAGAGAGCAGCTCTCGACCGGAAGTACTCTATTCTATTTGTTTCACACCGACTTACATTTTTAGAGAAAAATGCTACTGGCACTGTTTCACCGTAATGGGCTTGTTCTAATATGCTCCCGACAGCTATGTTTGGTGCGACAACCGTAAGAGTTAACTTTGCTTCGTTATTAATATGAGCTTATAAGACATTTGAGACAAAACTCTGTTCGATTATTTGGAACGCTTTGTTACAGTATCATTCCATTGGAGATTTTTCTCTTTCTCTTTATTTGCATCCTGTACGATATCATAACACAGATTTGTGAACGTGCCTAGATTCGATACATATATGTCATGATAATTTACCATATCATGAATTTTTATAAGACTTTCACCGGCAAATAAACCTTTCGAATATGCTGTGCCTAAGAAAGTGTACGCTACTTGCTCCAAAACTTATTTATTTGGCTTTATGGTAAGTCCTAATTTCTCTAACCTAAACACGTTGTGAAGTGTTTTAGATGTTCTTCCTCTTCCTACTGAAAATAAGAACCTCATAACAATATAGGCGAAAAAGAATCCCATCCATTAAATACCTCATTTAGGAATATTTGAAATGTTTGCGAGGAATTTCTAGGTCCAAAAGGCATGAAATCATACATTTAGCAAGACGTTGTTATTGCTGTTTTAAATTTGTGTAAAAATACCAGTCTACTCTAACAGCAAATCAAAAGAAGTGTGCGGCTTCGATCTACACACTGAGCTTAAGAGTGTCATATTCTATCGACTGAGCTAGTTGGGCTTTTACATATTACAATATCATCAAATTTACATATCAACAAGCAAAAATATCTTTAGTATGATATACACCCAATTTTTAACCCTATAACTTTGGTTTCTAAACACTTATTTACACTAATTCGTTTACACAACCATTACTTTTTATTTTATTTTTTATTTTATCTTATCTTTATTTAATATATTTATATATGGAATATAACTAAATTTAGCAGTGGAATTCAAATACAACTAAAAGTAAATCTTTTACTAATTGTTTTAAAACTAGTATACAATATAAAGAAAGATATGAAAAAAGAAGAGTAATAAACACAAAAACAAAGTAACAAAGTAACAACACTATATAATTTTCGAAAAAAAAGTAAGGTATCACGAGCGCAAGTTAGTTTATGTATGACATAGGAAGATCGTGCGTATTAAGCAAAATTGCTCTAATAGACTTTAAAGACTCCGGTAATGAGAATAAGTGATAGACATCATTTAAGTTTCTGCAAACAACTCTGAGCGGGTTAAACAGCTCATAATTCTATTTACATTGGCTAAGCTTAATCAAGATAAAGTGCATAGAGAAACGGTTAGGGACTTAGGGACTAATCTTAACTCACCAAGTAATGCGGACGAGTACTATTTATTGCTTTGATTAAAAACGCCATGAACAAATCTACGTTTCTCGAGAGACAGTAAGGAGCACAGAAGCAACCTATTTTCATAGGGGGGAAGGGAGGTAATCGGGTCCAAACCCAAATTCCTAGGGGCAAACAACAAAAATTGGAAGGACTTCACGCAACATAGGCATACTCGAGTATAGGTCCTACCAAACACACAGCTTTTTAGTAATATATGGATCATCAAGCTCTTTGGACCACCTCTTTATGAAACCAAGCGCGGCCCTAGCTTTGCTTAACGAGAACTCGACATGCAAATTCAGGCGTAACCTATGGTCAAGAGATGATCAAATCAATAAACGACTCGACATCCTCCAATTTGTGCAAATCTATGAAATACTGGGTAATGAATGACTTTCTTCTTGAGAAAGAAAGCTTGTTACATTTATTTAGGTTTAGTGTCATATGATTCAACGAGCACCATGCAACCAAGTTATTCAGGTCAATTTGAAGCTAATGTGATTGTGATCCTATGGAAAAGGAACAAAACAGTTTCACATCATCAGCATACATTAAGAATTGGCTGGATTAAATAAAATGGGTCCTAAGTGGCTCCCTTCAGGTACGCCTAACGTAACAGGGAATTCATTTGAGGTGGTGAAGTTAAACAAACCCTATTATGCAGATAAAAGCTTATCCATTTAACTAAATGCGAAGGGAAGCCAGAGGCTTGAAGTTTAAAGATAAGTAATTTATGATTAACCAAATCAAACGCTTTGCTAAAATCAGTGTATATGACATCAGTGCGAGAGCCACTAGAAAAAAACTTGAAAACATGACAAGTAAACTCTAGCAGATTGGTGACCGTACATCTTCCTTTTCGAAAGCCATGTTGGAGTGGAGAAATATACAATTTGGTGGAAAAACCCAGATGCTGAGTCACAATACTCTCGAATAGTTTAGGCAAGACAGTCAACTTAGCGATGCCTCTATAGTTCTCAACAAGTTGTCTACGCCCACATTTGTGAATAGGAATGATAAAACAACTCTTCCAACACAAAGGGAAAACGCCTAAATTCGAGGACTGATTAAAAATCTGAGAGATAACGCCACATAGCTCTGCAGCGCAAGATTCAAATATACATGATGGAATTCCATTAGGTCCAGGCGCACAACTGTATTTTAGGGAGCTCACCCCTTTAAAAACGTCATCTTCAGAAATAACCAAATTAGGTATGGAAACAAAGTTAGTTATAGGATAAGGGTAGTTTGCTAATAAATCGAAGCACACGAAAAGTTTCGACGGAAATACTCAGCAAACAGATTTGAGATTTCAAAATCATCCGAGGAATCAGAGCCATTGAAAGAAACACGCGAGGGATGGGTGGAAATTTTTCTTTTTGAATTAACAAATTTAAAAAAGTATTTAGGATTAGTAAAGAGAGAAGATTTAATGAACTGAAGGTATCTGCAATAATAAAGTTGGTTGAGGGAGTTAAATCTATGCCTTGCCACCGAGTAAGCGAAATAGTTGGGCGTGAAGCCACTTTTCGAATATTTTTTGAATAGCGTGCTTTCTCGTAACTTTTTTGTTACCGACCGACTCAATAATAGCAGAAACACTATCGATCTTTGTAGACATTGAGAAAGCGCTAACTTGTATCAATGAATCAGACTTAGGAGAGCTCAGAGGTGACGTACCACACGCCACTCTACGAGTTGTAACTTTACCAGTTGGGAAAGAATATGAATGCTTAATATAACGACATCCATCAAACGTAGTCTTAACTTTTTCAAACTTATCACTCAAGGTGCCGAGATTTTTGCTCGAATCTGAGAAAGAATTTCTCATCTCCGAGAAATCTATGTCACGCTTCGTACATCGGATATCGTTCCAGGCCAAAAATACTTCTCCTTTAACTTTCGTAGTATTTGTAACGTCTGCGAACAAATTTAGGGTGGGGTACCAAGTGGTTGGTTTGTCTGAGTTTACCACAAATGTCGTAGTAATGGCATGCCGTTATACGACATCGCGTGATTTTGCCGTTTTCTTTTTTTTTGCAAAATAGCGGCCAGTTATGCAAGCATTCTTGGTGGTGGGTTTCTCTTTGCTTCTCCCTGCTGATCTTACATTGGAAAAGATTTTAAGAGAATAAAATAGGCAATAGAAGAGTAGGCCAATTTGAGCAAGTGTTGCGTAAGAGAGTAAAAAAGTAATAGAAGTATGAAGGGCAAATGAAGGTGAGTGGAAGGGGAAGAACAAGACTTTAGTCTGTGAAACTGAGGTTAGCTGAAGCTGAAGGAAAAATGAAAAAAGGGATTGTGTTCTCATGGAGTGAAGTTGCGAGTTTTTTAAATAAAAGAAAAGGGGCAGCGATTTTTTTCTTGCCTTTCAGATTTATTGTATGTGCGTGTGTAATGGATTTTTGCTTTTTCTGACGCCGTTGAGGAGGTGGTTTTTTTTACCGCGCTCGTGATCAGTTCGGTATAGAATAAAACGTTAATAATATTGCCATGAAAAACAAAAAAAGAAAAGAAATGTAAAAAAAGAGTGAAAATCACACAAACACCTTTTATAATTCATTCAATTGTAAGTTAGACTTGGTAAAAATTTCGCCCATGTAAAAAAAAAGGAAAGACGGCTTAATTTGAAAAATGGCAAAACAAGGATAAAAAAAAACAAAATAAAAAAAAGGGGAAGAGTCTCATAAAATGAGATAAAAAAAAAAAAACCCCACTATATATTTTATGGATGCCGCCATGTTCTCTTCATGGTAAACAATGAGCTGCTGTTATTAAAAAGTGTCTGAGCTCTGTAGGTACCCATACTGCACAAGTATTATTATCGAGAATTTCATCTCTGGTTCAAAAACTCGTCCTTTTATACACAAAGCCATCTGATATACAGAAATCCAGCAGGCAGTCCTGAGTATTTTCAATTGTTTGTTTTAACTGTGTATATTCTTCGGAAGGGAAACGTGGTGAATCTAAGTCAATAAGGAACAATGATTAGCCGTTATTATTTCATCTACGTGCAAAGGCGAAAGTGTATCTGGTACGACATTTTGACTACCACTACGGTGCTCAATATGAAAATTGTAAGCTTGTAATTTGAAACCCCATCTAGCTAACCTTCCAGATAAATCCTTTTGTAACATAAGCCTCTTTAAGCTAGCATGTTCCCAAATGATGGTAAAATCTGTGACCGTGTCATTTATCTACGCTTTATTTATCTTGCCAGACATATTAGCTATTGGTCTTTCATTTTCATCATCATCTTTTTGGAATAACACTCCATCTAAGCCATTTCTGGATGCATCACATTGTATGTAGAAATGTTTCCTGAAATCCGGTGTACTTAAAACTGAGGCTGCAATGAGACATTGTTGAGATTGACAATTCTTCGAAAACGTGTGATGCTTCATCTGATGATCGGAAGTTTCGGTCGATTTTCGGGGAGACATTAATGTAGCGATGCAGCTATTGACACACCATTTTGAATAAATCTACGGTACCAACCAGGCATGCCAAGCAACCTACTTAACTGTTTCTGCTTTTTCGGAACCGTAAGATTGTTCATTGCATCTACTTTCTGAGGATCTATTTTCAAACTTCAATTACCCGCTACAAACCTAAGGTATTTTGCTTCTATGCAACAAAACCGACTTTTTTTAACATTAATGGTTAAGTTTACATTCCTCAGACAATTTGCTACCATGGCTAGATGTCACAGGGGCATATCGAAGCTTGGTGAACAAACCAATCCAGATAAACAAACACATTTTTGTGCAAGTTACGAGGTATAATCACTATGCATTAGCCTACACAATCGTTGTCAAGCATTACATAAAGCAAAGGGCATGATACAACGGTCTTCCACGTACTTTTTACTGTGGCTTTTTACGTGAACTCTTTTGCAGCGGTATTTGCCAGAATGCGTCGTTTAATTAAACATATTTTGGCTTCAATTTGCTTTTATTGCTTGGTTGGCTTTTTTATTAAAATTGTTGGTCTGGTCATAACAATTGACCCCGTTTACATGTCCGGACTTTTGCCTATTTTTTCTTAAGAACTTTTCAACTCTTTTGTATTCTGCTTTTAAATCCGACATACTGTCGACTTTAATGACAAAAATGAGAGTTATTAAGCTTGGTTTGATGTTTCACTTGATAATTTTAATTACTTCTTGCTGCGGCATTTCCGCTTCATTCTTAACATAAAATTTTTATTTTCTAAGTAATACTCCTGAATTGTTAGCATTGTCAGTCATAAGAGAATGAAACTTAGCGAACAATTCCTCAAAGCTGATTTCATCCTTTTTTCCTTAACTTCTCAATACGAAAAATAAAGGTCTCGACGACCTTTGCCTGAACCATCAAATTTGATATGCCATCGATAATGATCGATATTTCTTCTGTAAGTAGTTTCGTTAGTATTTGTTGAAGCTTTAAGCTGCTGTTGTTGTGATCTAGATCGTACTTCGTTGACACCATGCACTTCTCTCGGAGCTAACGCAACATGATTTGGTATACACGTTATTTTAGATGCATTCTGACTATTACTAAATTCTGGATTTTGGCCGGTTTGACTATATCGCTGTGCGTTTCCCTTTTTTAATTACAAATTTTTGCCATGCTCCTCAAAAGAACTTTATAGTGTTGTTTTAAAATCTCCGCCATGCATTGAACTGGATCGATAGCTACCGCATCAACTTGTTGTCCTCATTACTATTGTTGTCTGTTGTTTCCGGAAATGTGTTGTTGATGTTAGTTAGTGAATTTTCGTTCGTCGTAAAATCTAGTTTATTTAGGAAGCTTCCAAACAGGGTAAACAAGCGATTGAGCTGTCTTCAAATATCCTTTCACGACGTAACTGACGTTGGAAGATTTGGTTGTAACGTATTGATAATGACGTATTAGATAAGTTTATACTGGTCAAATGCGCAATTTTCTTTGAGGGTGGTAAGCAATGTTATTAATGTAGTGGCCCACACTAGCAAGGGTGTGAAGTTATAATTAAATATATCTAGCAAAGACATAAACCAATTCTTTTACAGAGCTCTGTTAAGCTCTTAACAGAATTCTGTTAAACGACGTCTCGGAGAGATTTAAGTCAAAATACAGTTAAAGTAAAACTTTTAGAATTTTTTTACAAAATATTATAAACAAAACATGTATTTATGTAAATTAATTAACATTTGAAAAGACACCATCTTTACGCTGTCTCATAAATGACGTTGATAAAACAAAACTTTGCTTAGCTAGTATGGGCAGAACATGTCCTGTGAAAAAATGAAACTAACACGGCATGAATCCTCTATTAGTAGCCTTTCCAACGATGTGTAGGTTATATTAAGTTTTGCTCGGAGAATCTTTTTATGGGACTTTGAAAATTGCTTTTCATAACATGGGCTTCTGCGGAAACAATGCTCCCAATCAAAGTCGAAAATTTCGAAATGGTTCTCTCTCATTGCTCAATGCATTGTACTCTTGCGTGTTTTTGTGCGTAAACGAATGTATTGCTTTTGCAAATATTAAATCGTTTTTTTCTTCTTCTATGTATTTTGATCTAATTTTTTTTTTAAGGAATTTTTCTTCTTTTATGTAGGTTGATGTAATTTTTTTTTTAAGAGAATGCGTAGATAACGAACTTTTAGAAAAGCGGCATTGAGAAATATACGCGGTATATAAATTAGATTTGCGCGAAAAATAAAAATTTGCAATGTGTGTAACATCCAAAAGGAAGCTTCGGGGACCCTATGAAGTGTATGTATTCTTGATCAGAGTGAAATTCTGAGTTGAGTTAACCATGTCTGTCCGTCTATGTGTTTGTGTGATATGTTGTTGGCACTCTCTTGGTCACAAAAATGAAGATATCCTTTTCAAATTTGGTACAACCATTGGAAGTTTTTACGCGCGTGAACTGAACGGAATTCAGTTTTTTTTAACAAAGATTTTTGGATTTTTACTCGTTACGCGGAAGTTATTAAAGTTAGAACACTGAATTTTTCCGCATGCAATTTACGAAACACTCCACTCCTTACGCGCAAAAATGGAAAAAAATCAGTCCTTCCCACACAAAGTTACAGGTGATTGCATTTATGTTTTTCTTTTTTTTTTGAGGTTTTATGTTTATTTATCATAAAGCAAACAAAACAGAATGTGTAAAACTATTTTGTAAATTTCTCAAATGAAAATATATTATCTGCATAAATACGGATTTCTGCACTTTCTATGGGCGATGCTATAGTACTCGTACAAAAATATTATGTTAAGTATGGCAATTTTCAAAGTCCCATAAAAAAATTCTCCGAACAAAACTTAATATAACCTGCATATCGTTGGAAAGGCTCGTTAATAGAGGATTCATGCCGTACCAGTTTCATTTTTTCACAGGACATGGTTTGCCCATAGTAGATAAACAAACTTTCGGTTTATCAACGTCATTTATGACATAATGTAAAAATGTTGTCCCTTCAAAATTAATTAATTTACGAAAAGTCATGTTTTGTTTATTATATTTTGTGAAAAAATTCTCGAAAAGTTTTCTTTTAAATGTATTTTGACTTAAATCCCTCCGACACTTCGTTTAACAGAATTTTGTTAAGGGCTTAACAGAGCTCTGTAAAAAAGTTGGTTTGTGTCTATTTATATTTAAATATACTTTTATACCCTTCACACTTTCTCAGATTACCAAAGTTACCACTTGTTGCATTATATCAGAATTATTCTCAGAATGCCAGAATTAAAAGAACAGCTGATTGAAGATACATAACAAAGTAAAAAAGAGATGGCAGTAGCAGTAGTTAATAAAATTCTCGAATAATATTCGAAAAAAAATGGACCTCTATCAAGGTAATTACGTCGATTTATTATACAGCGTGTCAAAGAGTAGTTTCCTTCGTTCCTAGTTTTAGACGTAGCCCCAGTATAAACGGCCAAGACATAAATGGTTATACTCCGTTGCATCACGCTTACACAAACTAGTACTTAACAACTCGGTACTCCTGAACTTGTTAAATAAAAACAAGTCAAGGAAAAATTTGGAATTTAAAAATAATTTCAAATTAGCACATGTAGCGAGGAAAGTTTCCAAAAAAAATGAATTAATAAGCAAGAGTGTATTAGAACTGATTGTTGTCAGCCCACAACAAGATTAATGTACGAATACAAGATTAACGGGCAACTGTTTGACTCTTTGTAAATCAATTAAAGTAAAACAGGCGTGGGTATGACAGTATCCCATTCTCACAGTAGGTGAGAATGGGATTTTAAATGATATTAGGTAGTTTAATAAGCCTTTGCACATGCTAAGCGACATTCAACTTGTGATATATGTATATATACCTGTATAAGAAAATTTATACATACATTATATAAACCTAAATCCTTGCCGAAAGAATCTACTTCGTAGGTTGGAATTATATATAGGCAATGCAAATGCGTTAGACAATTAAATTCAAAAGAGAAGAGGGAAATAAATCTCATTCAAGAAATGGGATGATAACTTAATGTTTGCGTCTACTAAATGTATAGTGATACACTTGGCAATGGATAAAATAATGTCTAGGGGTCTGTATGAATAAATATGTAGCATGCAGTATGCAGTAATAGGCTGTATTAAATGGAGGCATGAACTAGTTCTCTCAGTGACGTAAGCTTCAGATCATAAAGAAAGAGTGTTTTTTGCAAACAGCATATAGTCAACAATTATGATCGCACATAAATATATCAAGTATTTTAATATATCAAAATTTAATTAATTTGTATATTCTTACAACTAATGTAAGATAACAATTACTGCAGAATTATAATTCAACGATTAAATATATATATCTAAAAAGGATATATATACAAGCATATATGCATACACCGAGGTTATCAAAGGTTGCTAATAATTTTTATTTTATGAAGTTTAAAAACTATTAAAAAATATATTTAAATGTATTATGTATAGTATGATGTATAAATGTCTAAAAAAAGTTGTCCCCCTTACCTAGCCGTTTTAAAAATAATTTGACATAATGCTTCAAGAAAAGTTATTATTATTGTCATGAAGGAAGTATCGTGTTTACAAGCACAGATACAGTAATCAAAAGCAAAGTTCCAAATATAAATTCTAATTTTTGAATTCATAAAAATAATGTCGGCCACCAATAATCAGGATCCACTCTATTGCTTTTGCTTACTAATAGCCGCTGTTAATAATATATACATATCTAATTACATATACACATGTATAAATAAATTTAACTAGAAGATCAAATTTTATTCTTTAGTTAAAATTGTCTTATTGTCTTACGCTAATAATGCAGTAATTAAAAAAAAATGTTATCCAGCAAGAGATAGAAAAGGCCATGAATGTATGAAAGCAATCTGAATCATGAAAATTTCAAAGCGCAAAATTAGTGAAGCAATTGAAAAGAAACAAAAGAAACTGTACTCATATGTACGCTATTTGTCACGGTGACCAATGTAGGTTTAATATATAAATTAAACGAGAAAATATATTAAATTGAGAATTTAGGCGTTATTTTTGTTGTAACAAAAGTGGTGACTAAATTATATTACACGTTCGTATGTAAAAAAAAAGAATTCTCGGAAATGTTAAATAATGTTGTCTGTCTTATCGCCTTAATTGTTATCATTGCCTCGTGCGCGTTCGCATGCGCGTTTAAATGCGACATATTTATATCGATATAAAATTGGTTGGGTGTAAAAGCAAAAGGGAGGGAATTACTTTAACCTTATTCAACTAATCTTATAGTAGTTTTCCCGTTGTCATCAATCTTGGTTCTTGTGATCAGCGCTGGTACTCTTATTACAGAAGAAGATTGAAGCTTTTCTCTTGCCTTGCCGTTTGTTATCGTTGTCAAATTGATCTCTAATTTAAGTGAGAATTTTCTTTTTTACGATTTTCTTTTCTCTCAACGTAGCGAAGACATTATCGTTAATTTGCAAATATATTTAGAGTTGTTTTTTCATTTAGAATCTGTTCTTTTGTCCTAATAAGTGCACTTCTAGCCTTTCGTTGGCCGACATGGAGTGTCTATACACATCTTGCCATGCAAAAACTGCCCTGGAGTCTGATAGATGCGTTATGTGCTGGCTTTGCGATCACGCAAAATGTGCCGGTATTATTGGATGTACTGCTGACGCAGTCATTGATCCTTCGAAAGGCCAGACATGTCATGTCCCGACTGTAGGAAGCGGGACGTTGACTTCTACAGACTATTCACGGAGACGAGGATTGCTTTCTCAGGTTTGAGTTAAAATCTCGGCTCCATGTGGGAAAAATTTGTGAAAATTAAGTCTAGGTTTGATGAGTGTCGCTACATGGAGAACTCATCGCCTTCCCAGGCTTCCAAAATAGCCACTCGTAGCGTAGGGACGTCACCTCTGATCCCGTCTAAACTTGTTTCGCTTATACAAGTTAGCGCTCCCTCAAGCTCAATAGCGAAAGTCACCGGTTCCGATACCGCGGATTTGGTTGGTAACAAAAGGGTCACAAACAAGCCGGCAGGTCCGTCTGCTTTAAGTTATGCTGAGGTGGCAAGGGAATCTCCTCCCAGCGGCGTCGCTCGTTCTAATCAGACGTCATCGCCTAAAACTAAAAATAAAAATAATAAGGAGCAAAGTAAGTCGTCTTCTACCCCTTGCAGTTCGAGTGTGAACACAAGTCAACAAAGAGGACAGGTCACTCAAGCTGCTCGGGGAATATTCTCTCCATCCAATAACTCCCTAGCCGTGAACCCTACTGTTCCTAGTAGTGATGACATTTCTTTGACGGCAGTTCCTCCAAGGAAAGCTGTATTTGTGTCAAGACTGGCACCGGAAACATCGGTGGATAACATAAAAAGCTATCTGGCGGCGAAACTCCCATTATTCATTGCGTTAGCATTTTTAAATTGGCTCCTTCTCAATCTAGAGCAATATCGTCATTTAAAATACTAATTCCGACTGAAAACAGCGATATTTTGTTAAATAAATCACTGTGGCCAGTAGGATCCTCAATTAAGGAATGTATTTCTCGAGATCGACCCCGTAATACCAAAGCTGTAGGCCTGTCGCCTTGAAAAAACTAAATGTTTCTTCAGGCCCATTATGTCTCATTTATCAAAATGTTAGGGGCCTAAATTGAAAAATTCAGTCTACTTTTCTAAATTCAATAAGCACTGATGGCGGTGTATTAATTGTCATATCTGCGTCAGTTCCGTCCAATTTAATAGAATTTCCTATTTCTCCTGACGTAGAATATATCGCCGTTCGAGTGAAAATGCTTAATAAACAGCTATTTATTACCTGCTCCTACATTCCCCCAAATTCTGATATCGCCATATATAACAAGCATGCTGCTCTCATTTGTGAAGTGGCCAAGCAGTCTAGACCCACTGGTTTTGTCCTTGTGTTGGCAGACTTCAACCTCCCTCAAGTCACTTGGTGTAACAGTGAAAATTCTGCTTGTTTAATTGCTACTTCAACATCTAATAGAGCTGTTGTTTTCTTTAATGAATTATTTGACCATAATTTAGGTCAATATAACCGGTACGGTTTTTGTTATTCTTATAATATCTAATTGACTTATGATATCTAATTGACTTATTAAATCATAATTTAAAGTACCTTTATTTGTAATTTAAAGTACCTTTATTTGTAATTTAAAGTACCTTTAATTGTAATGGTAGACTGCTTGATCTCTGCTTTGCCAATTTTCCTGAGATTAATGTTAATCGATGTTCGCCTTTTAGTTTACCTGAGGATCCTTATCATCCAGCAATGTGCATTTCCTTTCATTACAAGTATGATGGTTCGTTGAACTGCCTTAATATTCCAAATCCAACCTTTTCTAACAAATTTTATGATTTAATAAGCCAATTAGATATTATAAGTCAATTAGATATTATGAAAATAGAAAAAACAGGCTGTTCAAGCAATTTTTGAAAAGTGGCTCTTCTTTAAACTATGTCGCTTACTCAGCCGCAAGGCATAGATTTAACTCCCTCAATCGTCAATATTATTGCAGATTCCTTCAGTTCATTAGATCCTCTCTGTTTGCTAATCCCAAATACCTCTTTAAATTTGTTAATTCAAAACGAAAAATTTTCACACATCCCTCGCATATTTCTTTTAATGGCTCTGACTCCTCGGATGATTTTGAAATCTCAAATCTGTTTGCTGAGTACTTTCGACTCCTAGTTTTGATTTATCAGCTAATTACCCATACCCTATATCTAACTTAGTTTCTATACCTAAATTGGTTATTTCTGAAGATGACGTTTTTAAAGGGTTGAGCTCCCTAAAATACAGTTGTGCGCCTGGACCTGATGGAATTCCATCATGCGTACTTAAATCTTGCGCCGCTGAGCTATGTGACGTCATCTCTCAGATTTTTAACCAGTCCTTGAATCTAGGTGTTGTCCCTTTGTCTTGGAAGAGTTGTTTTATCATTCCTATTCACAAAGGTGGGAGTAGACAACTTGTTGAGAACTATAGAGGCATCGCTAAGTTAAGTGTCTTGCCTAAACTATTCGAGAGTACTGTGACTCAGCATCTGGCTTTTGCCACCCAATCTTATATCTCTCCACATGGCTTTCGAAAAAATAGATCTACGGTCACCAATCTGTTAGGATTTCCTTGCCATGTCTTCAAGTCTTTTTCTAGTGGCTCTCGCACTGGTGTTATATACACTGATTTTAACAAAGCGTTCGATTTGGTTAATCATAAATTACTTATCTTTAAACTTCAAGCCCCCTCACTTAGTTAAATGGATAAGCTCATATCTGCATGATAGATCATTCAGGGTTTTGTTTAACTTCACCACCTCAAATGAATTCCCTGTTATGTCTGGTGTACCTCAAGGTGGCCATTTAGGACCCATTTTAGTTAATCTATACATAAATGACCTGCCTTCGGTGATTATATCCAGCCAGATCTTAATGTATGCTAATGATGTGAAACTGTTTTCTTCCTTTTCCTTAGAATCGCAGTCACTTCAGCTTCAAACTGACCTGAATAATTTGATGGCATGGTGTTTGTCGAATCATATGACGCTGAACCTAAATAAATGTAAGAAGCTTTTTTTCTCAAGAAGGAAGCCATTCATTACCCACTACTTCATAGATTCACACAAGTTGGAGGATGTCGAGTCGTTCACTGACTTAGGTGTCCTCTTTGACCATAGGTTACGCTTTAATTTGCATGTCGAGTTCTCGTTAAGCAAAGCTAGGTCCGCGCTTGGTCCAAAGAGCTTGATGATCCATATAATATTAAAAGGCTGTACACGTGCTTGGTTAGACCAATACTGGAGTATGCTTCTGTTGTGTGGTCTCCTTCATATAGGTGCTATGTAGATTCAATTGAATCTATACAAAAGCAATTCTTGCTGTTTGCCCTGAGGAATTCGGGTTGGGATGCCATTCCCTCTCTTCCCCCCTATGAAAATAGGCTGCTTCTGTTGTCCTTACCGTCTCTTGAGAAACGTAGATTTGTTCTTGGAGTCTCCTTCGTTATCAAAGTAATAAACGGTGCCATTGACTCACCGTCATTACTTGGCGAAATAAGTTTCAATGTTCCTAACCGCTTCTCTAGGCAGTTTACCTTGGTTCGGCTTAGCCAATGTAAATAGAATTATAAGCTGTTTAACCCGCTCAGAGTTCTTTGCAAGAACCTAAATAACGTCTATCATTTATTCTCATTATTGGACTCTCCAAAGTCCATTAAAGTCACATTACAGTCACACGTGATCTGCCTATGTCGTATTTAACCCAGCTTTATCGCTTAAAAATCTGTCTGATTCGAAAATGAATTGTTGTTATCTATTCTGGTTGCCAAGCTTATGCATGTTTGTTAGGGCTTGCAATTTGGTCCTGCACCGGTTGTGGGTGTGGCCTTGTGCTAATTATGTACTTCCCTTTCCTTCTTTTCCTTCTGATTTGTCTTATTGTACTTATATTAGTCTTTAATTTAACATTTACTTTAAGAGTTATTTGAACTCGACTGTCATTTGTTATTAGTCGAGTTCCTGCATGTGAAGAATGAAATAAAATGAAAGATAAACCTTCTCGTTTCGGTTTATGTTAGGCGCCCTTTTTGTAAGAAATGGTCGACCAAACCATGTCTTTAAAAAGGCAATGTATTTATGTAAAGGAGTTGAAAGAATTATTAAATTACACATAGAAATTGAAAGACATTCTTGGCTTACTTGAGCGTCACTTTTGTGTAACGAATGGAGCTGTGGCTTTTTTATTACGCCTGATTAGCTCAGTTGTTACAACAAGAAAATAATAAACTTATAAGTAAATATATAGAAGAAGTGGCTATGTCTGTCCTGTCCATTACGTTGTCGCATTGTGTGTCTGTCTTATCCTTTTTCCGTTAGTTCGTGAATATGTGTCAGTTTGTCCGTTAAGCCAATGTCAGCCATTACAAACACAAAACAAAAAACAAATGCGTTAATTCTAAAATAAACGTGGTGGACATCGCGACCAAATTTTTTCTAAAAGATAGTCTCCATATGGGTATCATATAAAAGGGCTTAGAGAGTAGAACGTGAAAAGCTAAGTGTGTTAATTTTAAATTAATTATGGGGGACGTCACGGCATAGATTAATTTTTAGTAGCAAGACGTAAATATTTAATATAGTTCGCTTATTTATGACAATAAGCAAAGGCAAGGAGCGCTGAAGATTTTAATGGTGGTGGGTGGGTATACGAGATTCGGCTCCAGCCGAACATGTTCGTCTCACTCAGTTACAAGGGCTGAGAGGTAAATTGATTAATAACGTTGATATCAGTTTAGATGTAACACATCAACGAATTATTTTCTTTGGTCTTTTTTGAGCTCTCCACGGTCCCGCACAATTCCTTTTCCGTCAAACTCTATATTGACGTACAGTCAAATAACGTAATATGAGCTTGTTCATTTGGCTTGGTTAGTTAATCGGGGTAAGTATAGATGGGACATATACTAGCGTGATGATTTTTTTTCAACTTGTTGCTCCTTTAAAGATAACGATGATGCAAAGAAATATTGATGGCACAAAATTGATTACAAGTTTTTGTTTAATTAAGAGTATTAATTGTACAATTGGAGTAAAAAGCCAAATGAAGTGAATTGATTGACATATCGTTCACAAATTTAAAATTTTTTAACTTTTTTTCAGTAAATAATTTTGTTTGAAATTTATTTTATTTTCTTATAAATGAATTCTTTGTCTAGCAAGCCAATGCTAACTCAAGGCATAAGCTATTTTGCTTATGCGTTGTTTTACAAGTTTAGGACAACGTTTTTTGTACCCCTTGTGTACACACATAGCAAAACAGTGGAAATTGGAAAGGGGAGTCTAATTAACCTTAATCAGTGCCTACCTACTGGCTAGTTACTGGCTATCCTTTATATTCCGTTAATTCGTTCGTTCGTTCTACCAGTTCGTTCGTAGTTACCACAAAGGATCTTCCACAGAGCAACAGCGAGAAGAAGAGAAAAACTTTGAAATCATTGGCAAACAGCAGCCATATAGCAGGCAGAACAGTAAAGTAAGACCACAGTAAGTGTGATCAATAATCCTAGGGTAAAAAGACCTTTGTATCAATCAATATATTGGCAAAAGCTGCCGTAGCTAAAACCACGAGAAGCTCATTTTGTTAAGGAAGCTTTCGCAAAGGAAAAATGGACGATAACCAAAAGCATAACATAAGGTAACGAGAGAGACTTGCATAATGAAATTTAGGAAAAATGAATGTATTGTTGTTTTTTTTGTTAGGAACATTGATAAGCATGCATAAAGATCGATAACCATTTGGTATTATCTACTGGTCGGTGCAATAAGGAAATAACAAGCGTAGAAAATTAGATATCAAAGGCACAAACGTAGTCGTACGAAAAGTAGGTAGATAAGACTGAAATGGTGGACATAATACAACAATGAGGAATTATTGGAAGTAATAGTAATAGGAGAGAGAGAGAGAGAGAGAGAGAGAGAGAGAGAGAGAGAGAGAGGGAGAGAGAGAGAGAGGGAGAGAGAGAGAGAGAGAGGGAGAGCTTGTCAATTTTTTGAATAACTCTTTCACATGGAAGTAAAAAAAAATGATAATTTTTAATAATGGTAATTTAATAACGACGATGAAACCGCCATTTAATCCATTCTGAACGTTTGGTGTTACATATAACGAAAGGTAAAGCATTAGTCTTGTTTGGTGCAGGAATGGAAACCACTGACATTCGGTAGGAATACAAATGTCGTGTATTTCGGCAATTAAATGCAGACGACGCCAAATTAAAAAAAAAAAAGGAAACAGCAGAGATTGTCAAATGAGATCAAAATGAAAATAAAGTTATAACCGTTTATAAACGCTACTCACACACTTACACACACACACGCACACACACACACACACACATAAAAACACACACGAACAAGTTTCATGGTACTCAGTCAGGAGATAATTCACGACACATTGCACCGAGTTGAATGACTAACCGTTTGCCATTGAAGTCTAAAATTATGAGATTTAGCACCATGGATTTTGGAGATATGAGAATTCGAATGCAGAAATCTATGGAAAAATCGAGAACTTTATTGACAGGACAGGACTCATAGACTTAAGCTTTTGGTGAGTAAGATTGGTAGGTTTGTGTTTGACATAAGCCATCACAATTTTGCCCTTATCAATATGGGAATCGACATTATTACCACATTGTTATCACATATCGTCAAGATATGTTTTGATAATTTCCTGACTATAAGATATCTTCTAAGCTTATTTCGCCAACAAAGGGCTTTTTATATTATATAATGGAAATAAATAAAAAAAATATACTTTCGAAATAGTGGTTCTCATGGAAATCTAGTTAACTTGATCACAAAGGCACATGATAACATATAAATGATAATAAAGTAACTTTTTTTTATTAAATTTATGTAAAATAAAAAGGTATAAAAAAAATTAATTTATTTGTGTATATAACTTGATGTACATGCATGAGTGATACATATAAAAACAAGCAAGCATTTAGAAAGAATGAGTAAGTGTCAGATAGTTCGTTTACCGAAGCTTCATATAAGCAGTTGTCGATATTTCAATTGACCCGCATTACAGCGTCAGCAGCCACTGATATATAAGCAACAACCGTGACGTAATCCTTAAGACAAAGATAGAGATCAGCTACGAATACTCAATCAACAACGACTACGTCAGATAAACTTAAATATACTTGATATGGCTTTTTTTTACTCTGTGCAATTGTTTTTTAAACGCACACCTGTGCCCGCGCGCGCACATACGTACATAGGACTGATCAATGTCACTGCGTAGCACGCAGATGTGTTTCTGAAGTGCTCCGTTTCGTCATAATCGACTGCGACTGAAAAAACTTCTTTTGGGTACAGATTTTTAGTGGAAAATAGCGGAAAAACTGTGTTAAAGTGCTTGACTAGCGCCGTTAATTGATTTCCTGTTGAATGCGCTATAAATAACATAAAACTACATTGAGAAAGAAAAGACTTCGTCTTTTTTTCTGTGGGGTTTCCTGATTTTTTTTTTTATTTGGCGGTCGTTCCAAGTGCATAAAAAAGAAAAAAGTACGAAAAAGACATCGCCAATCATTGCTTCATAGGTGCTATAACACAATTCTTTGCATTCGCGCAAAAATCGAGAATATCAAGCCATAGCATAGTCACGTTCTGTTTTCCAAACGTCCGCTCAGTTTAGAAAAAGACGACCTTCAATAAATAAGCTGTACTGGTCAACTCACCATTGACCGTGAAAAGAAGAAGCAAAAATAAATAATTAGCGGCAGCGACAACATATACACAAAAAAGAAACACACAAGTAAACCAACATAAATACATATAAAATACGCATAAATATACACACACAAAGATACTAGCTAAAGCTGGCTCTAAAGGAACACTCCAAAGCGCACGGGCTGACATGCGAGAAAGTCAGCTAGCGATAGCCAACCGGTTTAAAAGAAGCCCCTGCATAGGAAGCTCGCTGTGGTATCTGGGTAAGTAGAGGATTCAGTACAGATTGAAAAGAAAGGTGATGATTTATTTTCCGAGAAAATTGCGGAGCTCATCGAGATGATGGTCCTTTCCCTTCTCGCTCCTCCTAGGCGCAGCATTCAGCAGGAGATCGCTATTGGTGCGTTAAATCCAGAGAGGTGTATCTCTATAGCCCCTACTCGCCGCCAAGTACGAATTAGGCCGACTTCGAAATGCGAATAGATGTTCTATGTATCGACGTGCGCGGAAAAAATCCTGCAGCTATCAGAGACGAGTTTAATGCCTGGGGAAGTAAATGGACGGATGCTAATAATCGGGCCATATTCGGATCCCTCGCCTCAACTTATGAAAACACGTTCAACACGTTCGTGCTTCTGCGGTTGACATAACCCTGGCGTGGTCGTCGCGAGAATGTGCAACAATCTCTCAGCGGCCCCAAATGAAACGCAGAATCATTAAGCAGACGGTTGTTTGGATGCATGGTGGAAGAACTAGGACCTAGAGACCCGATAAATGCTCTAGTAGCAGGAGTTATGAGGCGAATTATTCCAGTGTGTGGTGGATCAATGGTAGCACGGTGTTTACGAAAGCGTAAAGAA
Source organism: Glossina morsitans morsitans (assembly GCA_001077435.1). Lineage (NCBI taxonomy): Eukaryota > Metazoa > Arthropoda > Insecta > Diptera > Glossinidae > Glossina > Glossina morsitans. Next base: position 208,479 of record CCAG010016469.1, on the reverse strand, counting down.
ACAATGTACAGGAGGACTGACGGCATAACCGCGGTAAGAACTTAATGTAACGGAGCGACAAGACTGCACCAGACATCGATCACAGTGCCTATCCTAGCTTTCAGGTAGTGTACAAAGGCAAAGACAGTTTAAAATAGAGATTACATTCAGTAAGACAAGCCGTTTCCAAGAGCTGATTGAAGAGTTGGAAAACGATCCATGGGGATTAGCGTACAAATTTGTTATGAGAAAGATTAAATCTTTAAATCAACCAATGTGTCCACACATTGTGGAGTAAATAGTCGGCATCTTGTTCCAACAGAAAACCACGTTCGCGTACGTTCCATTGACAGAGGTGGGGGAAAACATTAAACTCACTTTGGCTGAAGAAATTGTCGCCATCGCAAGACAAATGATGGTTTTTCCAACTGCGCTATAAAAGAGATAATTCTAACGAAGCCTGTGAATGGTTGTAAATATGTTCAAGAAGTGCATGGGAGAAAAAATGTTACTGGACAAGTGGAAATATGGTTCGTGGTGGGGAATTCGTTGCGCGCGGACGTGTTTGTTCAATGCTCCATATTTGTTTACGTAAATTACGTTGAAGAAACATTTCAATAATCAAAATCCTTGTGATAAACAAAGTGCAGAACAAAGAAATATGCATCGGAAAAGAAGGAATTCTTTCATTCTTTCGGGATACCCTCTGTTTTTCTTTTCTTTTATCTGTCGGAGTGTTCAATGGCAACAACTAATAAGAAAAAAAAAGAGCAAAAACAGAACAAAAATAAATTGCAACGGTGTTGCCAACGGGAAAAGCATTAATGATCAGCTGCTTTCAGCTATCGCAGCCTAGCACTCTCCCTTTTCCTTAAAGAAAAGCTAATAGTGCTCACAAACTTGAAGGTGTAGCATAGGTAAATGTGCCGTGGTATAAAATCCGTATCGTTCAAATTTCGCTGCGACCGAGAAAGAAAAAACAGGCAAACAAATAAGTGTATAGCCTACAGACAAACGTACAAACACACACCCACAAACAATCATACAAACGTAGATATACACAAACACATACATATAACAAAACAGCAGCAGCAGTAAAGAACACAACAATTAAACAATAACATTAAGTAAAAGTGGCACCAAAGGAACCCGGGGGACCCGGTCAAAAGAAATGACTGTATAGAACGCACGCCACAGCTTCTAGCATTCAAGCAGACTCAGGAAGAAGCCTATCGTCACCACCGATGCTACAAGTGATGAAGAAATATGCGGACTCAATGATAAATAGGGGATAAAATTGCAGGGCTCGTTGAAATTATAACCCTTCCCAGGTGGACCATTCATCAACTGATAAGGGGTTTGGAGGGTTGGCTAGCAGTGCTGCACAAAAAAGCAACACGGTATATTGTGAAGTCAACGCCAGGCAGGATATGCAAAAAGCAAACTCGTGGGATAATAAATACACCAGAGGTGAAACATTGCAAAGAGCTGTAATTACGATGTTGAAGGAAGTATCACTTGTCACTTAGCAAGCAACTGTGGTCAAAGTCTTCTCGCCTGGATGGAAGGTGAACACAGTTGAGAATGAAGCTTTTAGCGAAATGAAGACTGAAGAAAAAGTCAAAAAGTTAGAACATGTGACTACGACTTGCGACGCGTCTACGGCTTGCAGGGCAAGCTGCCCAAAATGGAAATCTGTATAAAGAAGGAAATACCTTGAAACGAGGCCAAAGCTACAGCGAAATTGCAATAGACAGCAGCTATAAAGGCAAATACCGGAGTGCGCGCAAGGCCTGCAATAAAAAAGTAAAAATAAGTTCTTTTAACAGTTATGTTAGGATGCGAAGTCATACCTATGGGGCTGCGCATACAAACTCATAATGGCTAAGATAAAGTACACCGGACTGGAAATACCGGCCGAATAAATACATCACGGTTTTCTTTCATAAACTAAAATCCACTCACGATATTAATTTTTTTTTTTATTAGAAAACGTCAGCCACGAAATATTATAGAGTAAAGAAATTTACTTTTCCCCATTTTTTTGCCTTTTTTAGAGGGACGGTGGTGAGCATGAAAGATTCAGTCGCGGTGTAATATAATTTTTTTACTTGTTATTCTTTATTTAGGCATGATGATGAGAAACGTAATATTTCATACATAATAGAATTATAACATAATAGAAACACAAGGTTTCTCTACAACTGAACTATAATTTTGTTTTTGTATAAATGTAAAATTAATTCGTTCCTTTGTAACAATTGTCGTCTCTAATATTCTTATAATTTCTGCTAACCGTTTTCTTTTTCGCCCATTTTTAAATTAAGTTCTTAATTACATAATTATTACATTGTGTTCTGATTGACAAAGGTTCGTATTTTCACCATTATAACATAGTTTTCTTAACACAAAAGTGTCACTCCCTCAATATTTGTATTCATTCAGTTTTTCACGTATCGACTGTCCCCCGTATTGAATGGCTACGCCCGTTTTAACTTGGTCGGAATGAACATCCCATGGAGTGAACGTGAGAGAAAGCAAAAGCTGTCATGATTAAATTGTTAATAAACACAAAGCCTACAGCAGACAGAACAATGAAGGGAAGAACATAGCTCGTATAATTAATAAAGTTATAATGAAAAGACTTTTCTATCGTTAAATAGAAACGAAAACCTATTTTGTAAACCAAGCTTTCCTAAATTCATCACAAGTGAACAGTCGTTGCACAGCAGCAATAAGGCGAGAGGAAATGATAACCACAAAAGATAGCAAACACAGCAAAAGAAATTTGCGTAATGCAAAACAAAAATAGATCCACATACGCTTGATTTTCCTCCTGAACAAGAATAACCATGCATGAAAAGCAACTAGCTGTATGGTTTTGTGTGCTCCTGATTACGAAGAGAAGATAATAAGTATAGAAAATAGTAATCACAAAAACAAATACATGGGATATTTGTCGATCGCTAGTACAAAATTTGTAAGTAGCGAAGAAAAAGAAATTTTCAAAATTGATGCAAATAGTAATAACAAAACTCATAAATACTAAATGTTCTGTCGTCATTCAATATTGTAACAACTTTTTATAAGCCGAGATTTGCATCTTATAAATAAGCCATTGCAAAGGTATTCCATTCATACGTACTGGTAGATATAGAAGCAGGGTTCGGCGACGGTTTTAAAATTGAGTTATTCGCCAGATTCAGCCACAATTATATACCAAAATCAGGATCATAAACCGAAAATTCGTTCTACTTCTCCAAGTTCAATGCGGACAGAATTTTCCTGCTCTGTTTTCGAGGAAACTTGGCTAAGACCTGATCTAATTCCACTGAACTTTTTCCAACAACTTTAGGAAGGAAGAGATAGATGGGGAACGTGTTTTAATTGCCATTAAAGGTGCCTTTCCGGCCTTCTTATTTGAAGTTGAATTTATTGCCAGTCTAGCGAAATTTAGCAATAATAAATATTTTTAGCTTGTGTTTAGATTGCCCCAGTCGCTAATGTTCCTATATAATATGAAGCTCTTATTCGTAATGTAGTTGAAACTATAAATTCATTGGTGTTGTCATAGTCTTAGATTACGACGATTGTTCCTACTCTATTATTTTTCTAACTGTATCCGGTTGAGTAAACATAGTTTTCAACGGAATATTTGATATGGATCTTCTCCAATATAATCACGTCCCTATTTGTCTCTCCCCGCGTCCGCAGGTGGCACCCACTGACGACGACTCGTGAGGCTGTTTGTCGAATTATTCGCTGTGAATTGAGAACACCATTACAGAGTAAGCTGTTAATGATCATAAAGGAACATATCAAGCCGAGGTTCAAAAAGACTGCGCTTGTCGAACCTGTCCATTAACACGTGAGGACTATTTGTTTCTTTCCCACTTGTAATAACGTAAGCATTTTGCATATAAAATCTCAAGCGAGTTCCTTGTTGTGAGGCTGCCTAAAGCTGTGCCCACCAAATAATAAAAACAATTCCAACTGCGAAATTCTTTATTTATTTTCTGAAAATATTTTGGGACGGACTAGCAATTCTTGAATAATACCCCAACTGCAAATAATGCGTTACAATCGTCTTTCTATAAAACTTATTTTCATAACATTGAGAATAGACATAATTATAAGCTTTTCAATCTGTTCAGGGACTTATGCAAAAATTATATTTCTAGTTTTACCTCAATTAAATACTGTCAGATTAGCAGCATGTCCGACTAATGAACATAAACCACTTTCAGATTTTGCTATGACAGCAAATGTCAAATAGGTTTTTTCATTCACTAAGTAAGTAAGGTAAAAATAAATAAGGTAAACATAAATTGAACTGAATTTGCAAAACCAACGCAATTTACTAAATTTTTCTCAATCTATTTATATGCTCAGAACACAAAGTCTAACTGTTCGATATAATGGAACTCCCTTGCAGTTTGAATAGCACTACTCATTCGAAGTGCGTAGTTGTTTATTACAGTAATGCAAGGCTTTATGGGTGGCACGCATTACTCTTGAATAAGAAATGAATTCACTAACAATATGTTATTGTATTGCGAACAGCCATCACAAACAGAAAATGACGAACTGCGGTAAAACTAGAAATAGATATATTTTGCAATTTAGAAATCCGTTTTATAAATAAAAATTACTCCAAATTTCGAAACTCTGTATAAAAACGTATGACATACAGAATCCTAATAAACGAAGGTAGGGGGTATCGCTATTATTCAAAAAAAACAATTAAATATTATCAAATCTACTCAAATAAATTTATAGACATCTAAATGTTAACATAGCTTATTCCAGGTATAACAGCTTTCTCAGAGCACCATCCTTCACATTTTTCCGTCGCTACAGTGCCCTCCAACAAAATTTCTGGACACCAAAACATTCTTCCACCAGAAAACAAAATTTTCTTAAATTTTTTTTATATTCAAGAGTTCGTCTGTATTTTCATATTTCTAAAGACAATTATTTTTCACTTTTTTTTTTCTTTTCACCAAAAAAAAAGAAAATAGGAAACTGTTTTTCTTTTAAATTTCAAGAATGTTCTCCCTTTTTTTCAAAAAAAAAAAGTTTTTACTTCAGAAATTTTTATGTACGTTCGATTGAAAAAAAAAGTTCCCAATTCCTAAACAGTTATTGAAGGAATTGCAAGAGCATGCCCAGGCGGACACGAATATTTCTCGCCTTGCGTATTTCTGCCTTCAGCTCTCCTTTTCTTTCTCTTTCATCGCATTCGTTTATTGTTTGCTGTTGGGCAAATGTTGGCAGCGAGATGTTTTATCTAACTACATATACTATTTTTGAATTTGAATTATTATTTGGTTGTAAAATTCCATGTTATTGATGTAACTTCGTAGATAGAGATAAAAAACAAGTTTCTTTGTATACTAAAGCTTGTATTGTATTCTAAAATGCAATAGTTTTCAAGAAAATACTTAATGGACTTTACCTGCCTTTATATGTAAACATAGTAAGGGCTCATTAAAGAGCGCAAGCGTAACAGAGGAAGCGGAAAAGGGAAAGCGGGTCCAAAACGCAACCTAATGTAATACATATTTAATCCTTACATAGGGCAGGCCCCAAAACTAAGCGTAGGTGGTCTAAATTTTGTATTAAATTGGGTCAATTTTCATCACCGCATATTAAAATATAGACATTTCTGCTCTACAAATGCTCAACTTTCGTAAAAATCCTAATTAGGGTAGGATCCAAAAAATAGGCCGAGATGGTCGAAGTTTGGCATGGCACACGGACAGGCGGACATACAGGCTTAGATCAATTCAGATTATGATTTGGAATCGATCGGTGTAAGCAAACTTACTTGTGTGTAAACATCCCTCATCCTCATTTACATACATTCATCGGTGGTAGTTCCATCCGCTGAACAGTATTAGCTTCAATCCTTGCTTTCTCCATGCGGTCAGTGATTACGGTCATAACAGTAATATCTACCACCTGAAGTGCAGTTAACGTAGACAATAGCGATATGATTTTAAAATACATTCTTCCCTCAACTTCTGTTTTACTTTGCCTATTAGTCGCACTTTTCTATGTCCAATGTTAATTTTCACAATACAAAAGAAAAAAAAACAAAGTATGTGTTCATATGTAACAACACGAAATTAGGAAGGATTGAAGATGATAATAAAAATGGGCATTTGCTCTTTCAGTAAATGGCCCATAAAGTGCATTTCAAATGGCGATATTAACAGGCCAACTAGAAATGTATGGGATCGTTCCAAAAAACCTTGGGCATATTCTATGTCTACGAATGTTATTTCTGCAACGCAGAATATGTGTGTATGAGTATCGAACTACTGACTAATATTTTTAGGGATACACTTAAGTGCCACTTAAAGAGGATCGGAGTTTGTAACTGCGCTCGTGTCATTACTGAGTTGGCTAATTCGGGGAATATGGAGGGGTTTTAAATTTGTGTGTCAGGGACTCACATAGACGATTATATCCAAAAGAAATGCCCGCTTTACCCTTAAAGGAATTAACGGACGGACGAAGCCTACTTACTGAACGGGCAGATCATAAGCCCTGAGCCTTTCTGTGCCATACCCTATCTACAGCCTCCTTCGGCCCATTCTTTCTAATAAGAGACCCCGAAGTAGGGCCAGATGCTCCTTCTACCTTTCTCTCATATAAAAAAGACTTTAAAACGTTTTATGTACACTACTCTTTTCTTCTTTAATTCATAGTAATTTCAATTGTGAAAATAATATTAACAACTAAACTTTGAATAAAGGGAACGGATTAAATAATTAGTGAATACATACATATCGATAGCTCTGTGAAGAACCTGACATGCCTATTGTGTGCTGCTGCAAATGATGAAATAAATATTAGAGTTGATGAAGATAATTATGTAGCTAATGACGTAATGATGAATGGAACTTCATATTGCTCGTGTGTATTTAAGATGTTTCGTAAACTCAAAAATGCAGCGTGAATAATTCGTGACGAAATCACTAACAAAAGTTACAATTGCGCTTTTTCTCATTAATGTTGTTTTCGTCTTTATGACTTTATAATTTTTTTTAATTAATTTACAAAAACATTCTTTAAGCACCACTTTGTATTAAAAATTTCGTTTGCCTTGTAGCGATATCACCAAAAACATAACTGTCTTCAAAGGAAATATTTTTATCATTTTTAACTTCATTAATTCTTGTTCTACTTAAACAAAAACTTCTTAGGAATATTTCGTACAAAACATTCTATTAGTAATGTGCTCTTCTTGATCTTTAATGCTTTGATTAGCCGCTTTTAAATGGATTTGTCCGTTTCTTCGTATTAAGAAAAGTCGTATTATAACTAGGGACAACTTCTTAGAATAATTCTTTTTTTTAGTTGTAGAGGATTTGTTTACACATGTGTTTAAGTAATGTTGTTAATAAATCCATTCTTATTCTAAGTCACTTTCCGGTTAAATTTTTCTTTATCCTACATCACTTATGGTATGGGGTATAATAAGTTAGTGCGGACGTATGTAACACACAGAAGGGCCCACTTTTTATTATGTCGATCGATGAAAATGATTCTGAAGCCTGTCCGTCCGTCTGATGCCTGTCCATGTAAATTTGGTCGCACGGCTTTGAGATATTTTTTTATAAAATTTGGTACGCACACATGCCTTAACACAAGGACTAACGCTATTGAAAATGGTTCGGATCGGTCCACCTTTTCGACCACTCTCCACACTGGTAGTTTTCAAAATTTCTCGATAAAGGTGTTTGAGTAACAGTATTTCGGCATTCTAAGTTGATGTGAAAACTTTAGACCGGCTGGGGCAATTTCTTGAAACAGAAAGGTGAAAATTAGCTCATAATAGTGAATTAACAAAAAAATCAGTCTTACCGAATTTGAGCCGTGTAGGTTAATTTTTTGGATACTACCGCATATAAGGATTATCATGAAACGTAAATACTTATATGGCAAAAATGTATATTTGTTAAATTTTTGGCTAAGGGCCTTTGTTCATAACAGTAATGTAATATGTCCTAATTTGATCCACAAAAAGGCTTTTTTTTAAATTTTGTGATGAAAATTAATCTATAGAAAAAAAAAAGCAAAAAAATTAACGCCAGGGAATATGAAAAACACAGGCCTATTTTTTTGAATCCTAATATATGTAGGTGGCAAGCTCTTAAGTAGAGAGAAAGGCTAATCTTCCATTAAAAAAGATTTCGCAAGAATTGTGGTTTTGCATGAAAATAATGAGTACTTTTGATGTATTATTGCCAAACTGAATGAACAACTTTACTAGCCGAAGTAGTACAGGATATCTAGTAGCCGGCGTTGCGCGACTATAATGTTCTTGTTTGTTTTTTATAAAGATAAGTTTATGTGTACTCAATTTGTTTGAACATTATTCGCGTATTTATCAGCATAATCAGTACATCGACGCAATGGTATAAACTCAGTTTAATTTTCAGTTTAATTTTTTGTCAAAAAACTTTTAAATTGTTTTACACCTCTTTTAAAATGATTACATGCTTCGTAATTTAAAGACAGGTTCTCACGGCGAGCATATCTAAAAATTTGTATCAATTAAGAAAATATGCTCCAATTCCGCACAATAATTTTTCTTTCTCTATACAATGTGAGTCTTTTTTGTTTCCTCTGTTCTTCCTCTCCTTTCTTTTTTTTTCAGGCATGCCAACTTCTCCCCTGCGAGGTTTTTCATTAAACAGCTGACTGCAGAAACGAAGGCTAAATTTGTCATACGCGGTTACTCCCTTCTTCGTGATTACTTTTCTAATTTGCAACCAAATGTTACAATCGTTGCCTTGCAAGAGGATTATTTTGCGTCTCCTAACCACTATTCCATGTCTTTTTTGCAGCAATACACCGTTCAATTTGTTCAATTGACGTCGGTAGAAACCTGCAGTAATAGTTTGATTTGGTTTCAGCAGTTCGTGATACATTTTACCTTGCTTATCCTACCATATGTACAGCAAAACTTTATGGCCTTGAATACTTCGCTTCGGTGTCGACGTAGATGGCTCTCTTTGACTGATCCATAATTTTTTGAGCTTGGGATTATCGTACTAGATTCACTTCTCATCGCCAGAACATGCTTATTTTGTCTGGCAAGCGGCGAAACTGCGGGGTGAAATGTTTCGAAATTGTGTTTCCAGTCATTTCGTATGGAAGCCATTTTCTCTTCTTTTGAATCTTTCTCATCGCATGTAAGCGTCTAGAAACAGTTAATTCGCCAACTGCTGAGCTGTTTGAAAGTTTTTTGATAGTTCGAGCTGAGTTTTCGTCCAATTAGTTTTGTAATTCATTGCCTACCATCACCATTTTTAAACAGTTAAAACCACAACCATTTAATGGGATACGACGGAGCAGCATCATCATAAACTTCGAAAAACGTTTGGTGGGTTTCAGCACCAGATTTTTTCAAATCAAGCAACGGAAGTAATGAATGTCAAAAATACAATTTTCCATAACTATCGTCGACGCACGCTGAATAAATCAATGATATTAAAAGGAAAACTGTTGTTTTATGTACAGGAAAGTCGAAATCATCCAATTCAACAGTTATGCACCCCGGTATTTCACATTTCCTTGTTATTTTTCCTGTAGAAGTTGCCGCCCAGAATTTTTGTAAGCATCTAATATATGGTGAACACCACGCCTAGTTGTCTGTGGTGAAGCCAAATGTGGAACTTCCAATTAAAGAGTTTTGTCTTTCAATTTTTTTTTATGTTTGTCGCTTGACCAGAGGGTATGCAAAATTTAGCTTTTCTTGCAAAAGCGAAAGCTAGTTTTCGGCTACTTGATTACATCCCAGATGAAAAAATCTTCAAAATTGAAAAGTGAAGCTGCGTACACAAATAGTTTGTTCTTCAGTACAATCATGTCAGGTAAACCTTATCTTATTCTTTAGATGCCATGTGGCAATAAATATTAGAAAAGCAAAAAGAAAAATTTTAAATATCTTTATGTGATTCAATTCGACTCACGAGATCTCTAAAACAATCTAAGAAAATTAGAATCACAATTCTAAAATTCTTGTAAATACGCATAGAAAGCTTTTATAGAAAATCGTTCACAGTTTTTTTTTAAACAATTTTACATTCTATGAGTGGCCTTTAAGTTGTAAAATTTAAATCGAAATCGTTTAAGCGTTTCTTAATTTTTTTGTTATCTCAGAGTTTAGAACAGATTTAATAATATTATACGAAAAATGTTTGTTTGGACCGCAAATATCGCTTCAATCTAGTGACGAAAAATGATTTTAGACGATTACTACGAACAATTTCAACGTTAATACGTAAATTGTCCCCGATCGTATTAAGAATGCAGGTGAATATACTGATCGGAAGTATACATGAAGTATGCGCACAATAATCCCAGTCATAAATCAATATCGTCAATTAAGAGCAGTTAGGGCGGACATACTATAGCCCGAAAATTTTCTTTTCATTACACTTTGCTTGGCAAGGGCCTGGACATTTTTCATTTGTTCGTCCTGATATTTTAAATAACTGTAAAGCAATTGAACATTGAACAGGAATGACGTATAAAAATCTGTAACGGCAAGTAAGTAAAAAAATAATTTCAAAGCTCTTAGGAAAAAAATTACATACAAATGGTTAAAGCTAAAGCAAAACCAAAGCCAAATTTATATGATCGGCGAAACTCTCTTGTATTTTCGCACTCCAAACATTCCTTCGTAGCCAAACAATAACTTTGAAAAGTAAGCAAATATGCGAACTGAGGGATGGCACCGATGTACCAAAATAGTATCCATCTCCATTTACGCTGAATATGTTACACGAATAATCGATATAAAAAATACCTGCCCATAGAATACAAATTGCAAATAGTTACTGTAATTGCTCCGATAAGTAATACAATATCGAAGGCACAGTTCAAAACGCCAAGAATTAAACCGCTTATAGCAAATTTGGTATCACCTTTATAAATAAAGATAAAATATTGATTTACCTTTAACACTTCAATCGAAATAATATAACTTTACCGTATTGAAATATGAAGCTATCGATGCCGGTGCGCGAACTGTCACATTTAATGAACACATGACGAAATGGAAAGCTAATTATTAGAGTAAGATTTGCGCACAATAAAACCAGAGCGATTGCAATGCATGTTGATCGATACGAAACACCAATAATGTTTTTTTCCAATGGAGGGTTTCTATTAAATGCCATTTCTCTGGCTAGATATTTCAATTCATCAAAAATTTTGTTACCGCTTTTAAAAGATTTGTTTTGAAGCCTAAAATTGATTTATTTTCATTTTACAGTTCAATCAAAATTTTTATTAATTTCAAAATTCAAATTAGTCAAATATTCAATAAATATGTTAAAAGCGAAAAGATTAATAGTACCGATGACGCAATAGAATAGAGATGAGACTGAGCGATTAACTTTTAGATAACTTGATAGCGAACATGGAGCGGGGTAAGGCCTGTACGAATATATCTGCTTTTACCAAAGTGCGCTGCCATAAACGATAAGTTGACCTATCTATATCTCAGTCTGTCTAATTCTTACAACGATCAACCTTCTGTGGGTACCATACGGATTAAGCATCTATTGCTTGGGTAATTTAAAAAGAAAGGTTTCTGTCTTTCCATGTCGGTAGTATGTTTATGAAGAGTTATCTGACCCAAATGTCTGTCTATCTAATGTATTCGCAAGTTTACACGCACTCAAACTTATTCACTTATACCCTCCGGTTTAAGTCCTTACATTCCCATACAGAGACACTTGACATGTTGTCAAGGTTTCTATTATCCGAACGCGAGGTGTTGGATAGTCTTTTATTATTAGAAATTCCACCTATGTCTGGGCCGGAAGGCACTCCAGGCCGCATTGTGAAACGGCGTGCTAAACGTCTTTGTAAGTGATCGTTTAATATTTTCAAGAATAATCTCTCTATTAGTACGTATCCAACAGCATAGGAAAGCATTTATATATATTCCGGTCTTAAAACCAAATCATAGATGATTTATGAAAACTTTGTGAAATTTAATAACATGCGTATATTACTTGAATGTATTTACGAAGCGAACTATCAGTTCTATTATGCGGCCTTTTTGGTCTCTCTTGTAATGTGCTTAAGTCGTTCACTTACTTTAACCAAAGGATTTCAATAATTTACCTGATAAACATAATGTTACCTCCCTTCTAGGCAGTACTTTAGATAGAAAATCAAAGTTTTCAAAAATTACATGAAATGTGGTTCCGTGAACAACTATTTCATTGACTTCACTATAAGAGAGAGATTTAAACTCATCAAACAACAAAGTTTTCGCAGATACCTTCACATGAAAAAATTCTCATTTTTTACAAATCCTAAACAATTTTACGAACTTGTCAACTGCAAAAGAATCTTCATGGATCCATTGTCAATGTCGTTTAATGGCTCTGGTGATATAGAAATTGTGCGTCCCTTTGGTGAATATATCCGATGCTACTTTTCCACTGCTAATGCCGATATATCAAATAATTATCCATATAAAATCGTAAACTCTAAGTCCATTCTGAATGTGACTTATTACAAGTTTCAAAGTCGCTGAAATATAGCTACGCTCCAGGACCCGATAGCATTCCATGTGCTCTCATCTTTACCGAACTATTGTACTACTTTACTATTGTATTACTCTTTCTCTAAAGGCGGAGGTTTTGTTTGCAAAGAGGAGCTTCACAAAAGAAAAAGCAGGCATCTGGTTTATGGAGGCATTGCCAATACCTGCATTTGACGAAGTTGTTTGAACGAATTAGCATTTACTATCAAGTCTTCTATATCTCCATATCAGGATTCTTAAAAGGAAGATCAACTGTTAGGAACTTTTTATACCTTACTTGCTACATTTTCAATATTTTTCCTAGTGTCTCACTGATGTTGTGTACTGAGATTTCAGTAAAACTTTTTACGTAGTTACCCGTAATTTTTATTGGTCTTTAAGCTCCTGGCCTTCATTTTTACTTCATACTTATTGAAATCCATCGGCTCTTATCTTCGTAATAGATCATTCATCTCTATCGCATCTGACGAATTTGGATTTATAAACTTAGAAATATTGTTTGACTAAAAACTTTATTTTAACCTGTCCTTTGAACTATCTATAAACATTTGCATTTTGCTTTATTAAACGATCTAAAGAGGTTGAAGACCCAACACGACATTACAAAAAGGTTCAGCATGGTGGGACCAATACGGGAATACGCCCCTGCTGAATGCTATTGACTCAACTGAGTCAATGATATCTATAATGATATCTATAATTTAATCTCAATATCCAACTATTTAACCCCTATCAAAGCCTCTGTCTATAATAAGCGGGCACTACTTGTGTTATACTTAAACTGACTGTTAATTGTTAAAGTTTGATATGCTTCGTGTTTACAATGGTTTAGTGGGTCAGTCCCCAGAGAAATCCAGTTTTCCTTGAGCGAAGTTTTAAAGACGTTAAAAAGTAAGCAGAGAAACAGATATTGCTAAATCGGCTTCAATGTACACTAATACTCTATCTAAATTCTATAAGAACCATTCGGCACATATTACTTTGCGTTCAAGATACTCGTTCAACCTTACGTGCTTGTATCGATCGTAAAAACTGTAATAATTCAAATATGATTTTTTCAAAAATGTGCTTTCTATCTCATTTTTTTAAGACTTATGCATCATTCCATGGTCATACTTTTTAGAATAAAAAACTTTCGCGTTTATGTTTTTATTTCTGATGTTTTAATGTTTCCTTTTTAGCTAAGCGTTTAAGGAATCGATCAAAATTGACCTCAGCAGCTCCTTAATTATCCTTGAATTTGCGAATAAAGATTTAAGGATTCAAATTAGTTGGTTTATTATTAATTGCTTAAATCGTTTTGCTTTTTTAAGCTAAGTCCTGTTCTTGTGGTCTTTCCTTCAAAAAAAAAAACCGCAATAACCCAGTTGTTTTGTCTTTATAACACAATGTGGCTGTGAAGGGTGTTATGACATATAAAAAATTTCGCTTCTCCTGTTGCGTTCAGCTTTTTGGCAAAAAGGCTTTATGTATCTTTTTGTTAACTAGTTCTCATTTGAACGGGGTGCCTTGAAAACCATTCCGTTGTCATTTGTGTATGATTTCCGTCATTTGAAAAATATTTCGAACAAATAATGGGAAAATAAAGATGAAGTTTGACGTTTATTTATTATACTTGACGTTTATTTATTATTATTATTTGATTGTTTATTTATTATACAATCAATAACAAAATCTTACAAAAGTAAATAAAAACAAAATTATGCAAAATTTTTAGTACGACGCCACATACTCGCAAATATTTGCAAAGAAAAGCGCTATGGTATTCAAGAATTCTAAATTTTATGATCGCCAAATGCTTCAATAAATTTCAATAAAAATTATTATATCAAGAAATATGGAGAAATTTTGTATTATTAAAAAATTTATATTATAGGAATAATTTATTTTTATCTATTTTAGTTACTATTTATATAATTATAGGCATCTATGAATTTTTTCTATGCTTAATAAAAAAACCAACTTAATATAAAAAGAAGAGGAATTTTTAGGTTATTCGTTTAGTTCCATATTTAATTCTTGAAACAAATTCATCAATTACAAATAAGGAAATTATATTTGATAGTGACCGGAGCTTTTGTACTCACAACCGTTATCCTAAAAAATACTAAAAAAAAAGAGGAAACAAGAAAGAAAGTTAAATTCGGTCGGGACCGAATTTTTTATACCTATCGCGAAGAAAATTTTCATACTCTATAATATGGACTGGCCGTAACTGATTTTCTCCATTTTCAAAATAAAAGGTTTTGTCGTATAGGCATGTGGGCGTTGTAGGCGTGTTGTTTGAATTCTTTTGCAAATTTTTGGGGAATATCTTCATTTTCGCTAACGGGAGAATGTTTACCACAAATACTACAAAGCTACGCGAACAGACAGATGGACAGACTAACAGGCGAACATGTATAAGTGTATTCCAAATTTGAAACTGGCCAAGAATCTGTATACTTTATGGGGTTTTAGGAGCAATTGAACAATTGAATTGTGGTGCACTTTAATATTTGGTAGGTGTACATGTAACATACCTGAAGGGCTCTTCCTAAGCTATGGCTAGCTCGCCGAAATTGGGGGGGTCCTAAATAAAAATTTTGCCCTACAGAATTTTTATAGTGTGTTGGTGTTAAAGTGTGAATGTGTAATATACCTACTTCGCCAGCGAATGATCGATTAAACTAAGTTAAGTGTTGCACATTTTAATATAATCGGTAACAAAAAGTATAATAAATGAGTTTTAAGTTAAAACTAATATTAAGACTAAAGAACAAATTTATTCAATATTAACTCACCGTAATCGCCGAATGTACATTCGTGAGTAATCAAAAAAAATTAGAATTTAAAAAAAAAAAAACAAAAATTAACAATTAAATAACTCTCGGAACTACGATGCCTCTCTCTCGTACTCCTTTCTTTGAACAAACAGCGTAATCGAAACTGAAATTACATAGTGTCGCAAATATACATCCCGCTGGCACTTCGCTCACAATCCGAGTCTTAATGAAGGATTTGAATATAATGAGATTTTTATATTGAAATTTTTGTTGTTGCTTTTTTTCTTTTTGACAATTTGTTCTTTTTTTCAGATTTCAATTTTAGTAAAAATTTGTTTCCTTTTTTGATAAAACTTTGATCGCCATCATGAAAATTCTCAAATTTTCTTCTTTTTTTAAAAATCTTTCTCCCGTTTTTATTTCTACCCAGCTGCTACCCAATGTTTTCATTCTTTTTGAAATCCAAAACAAAAAAAGACTTGACTAAAAATTTTATTTCTGAAGCCCTGAATTGAAGGTAGTTTTGCGTAAGGTGTTTTTCGTCAACAATATTCTTTTATTGAACTCATTTTCTACATACATTTTGTACATCATTAGTAATGAGCAAAAAACCAATTTGTCATTTGTTTTCGAAAAACCGAGATGTTTTTAGTTTACACAATGCTGTGAGCGTATTTTTAATACCAACCTACGTGCAAGAAATTCCAATATTTCTACCAAATTTGAAGTCGATAGCTCTATTTCTACGGCCAGAACAATGTTTACAACAGACATTACATAGACGAACACAGGGGCGAATGTGATGCTGGTCAAGAAAGTATATATTTTTTAGGGACTCCGAAGCTTCCTTTTGGGCCTTGCAAGCAAAATGAATGGCGTTTTGACAAAATAAATATCACCATCCTTTGGTGATGGGTACAAGAAGACAAAAAAATCAATTTAAAACTTCCAAGTTTTTGTAAACATCCTACATCACTCTCGCTTCTAAAAAAGAAAAGATGTTGTTTAAGTGAAATTGGCGTGTTTTCTTGCGTTTGTGTGTGGTGTGAATTGTTACGTTCATGCGGCGCTTCGGTGATCGCGGGCTTCAGTCTGTCTATAGCTACCTTTGGTTTGTTATTGCTCATTTGTATTCTGAAAAACTTCGCATTCTCCTCAATAATTTTGAATGGACCTTCGTAAGGACATTGCAACGTATGTTTCCTTGGATTACGGACGAAAACTTGTTCATAATCTGCTGACGTTTAGGAAATATGTAGATTCGCGATAGACAGTGAATCTTTATGATGGTCGACTTGATGTTTTGTTTTAATCACAGAATAAAAGCGGATTGATCTACGATTGTATCTGATACTATTATTCCATTCGATAATCGAACATTTTCTTCAGACGGTGAGGCAGGTACATCTTCTTCGTACACTTCGTTCATTCGTTCATTGTCTTGAGAGTGATATATGGCTGTTGTTATCTTATGAATGTTAAGTAATTTTGTTAATCCCGTAAATAGGCTTGAACTGAACTATGCTCCCTGTTGACTTGTTATTTTGTGTGGTACGCCGAAACATGAAATGTAATGTTTTTGCGATGACCGTTGTGGAGATTTCCCGTAGAGAGTATGCTTCGGGGCATCATGTGAATCTATCGATTATGGTAAATATATAACGGTTGGGATTAGTTTAAGCAACTGGACCGACAATGTCTGTACGGATGTGTTGAAATCTGCCTTTGAGGGTTCTTATTATGTGTGTATGTCTTCGTATGTCGCGAAATTTGCGATTCTTGGCATGAAATGCATTGGTTCGCCTTTCAGATATATTGTGTCTAAGGAAGTCAATGTTGCTTGTCCCAAAAATGCATTTATTTGTTTTTATATTAGGTTTCAATTTCTCTAATCTTGCGGATCTGACTCTGAGGTGTTTTATATGCTCGTCCTCGTCACTACTGAAGACGATAACATCATCAATACATCAATACGAAATCCAATCCATTTTCGACTCTTTCTACGAATTGTAGGTCTTTAGACCTACGAATTTTTAAATGTATCTTCTTCTGCCATTGGAATCTGGTGATACGCTAACAAGTTCGAAAGAACGAAAGAATTGCTTATCTTCATATTTAAATTCATATCGTTAATATGAGGATGTGTGTATCTATACAGAACTGTTATTACAATTTAGACGTCCGTAATCACCGCAAGAACGACAATCATTAGGGTCATTGTTGGCTACCAGATGTATAGGTGACAACGTTGATGAGTGAGGTGGTTTGCAAATATTGGACGTGACTGAAAGTTCAAATTCCGCCGGTTTGGCTGGTTTGGAAGTGGTTCTATTGTAACCACTCTGGGGACATGGCGGGCTTGGCTGAACTGGAATAGCCAGGGTGTTGCGATAAATTCGGAAATTCTTGGATTAACTCGGTATGTCGATTTTCCATTCCGAAAAGTTTCGGTGAGAGAGCGTTACATTGAACAGCGAGTACATTCACCGGCAAGCTTGTTAATGGATTACCTAATTCTTTTCGTATAACATCAACCAATTGTTAGCTGCAATGGTAACATTGGGAATATCGATTGGGAATAAATATGAAAGGGAAATATCTGCGTAGACCAAGGTTGATATTAAGCCGTTTTTTCCCTGATGTTTTAATGTTTGATCCATTAGCTGCAGCTAAAACAATATCGGACTGCTACTGTAAGCAAATCAATTCGCTGGAAGTCCGCGCCTCTATCAATTAAAAAGATTATGGTGTTATTTTTATCACGAACGGACAGACGGGATGAACTTATCTTAAGAATCTCATCGTCTGAAATAGTTACAACGGGTTCTTTTAGTTTCATGTGTTAGTAGTTGGTTTTTGTTTTTTGTTTAAAATTGCACGGCTTTTCGCATTGTGCTGCAAAGTCAGTTCGGATCGTTCATAGCAAATGATCGATGTCGAGAAGATGGCCTAAATCGAAGGCACAGCCTATGTCTACTGGATTGTGGTATTGTCATTCCCTATTCATCACTTTCGTTATCGACGTGCAGTTTCTAAAAATTTTCGCACAGTGTTGTTGTAACTGTTGTAAAGTTTTGGAATGTTTGTGGGCTGTTGTTGTCGCGAGTAAGAGGCGCGATTTCATTCACTTGCAGTACTTCCCACATATTATCGGAAATTTTCGTTAATTCCTTAGTACACAAAGGACTTAAAGTGATCAACATAGGGTTCGATTTTTTGGGCAACTTTGTAAGTCAGGGTTTTTTTAATACATCAGTTGTAATATTTGATTTGAGGTTGGAGTGTCCTGTAAAATTCGGATGCATTTCTGTCCTCTTTTTCGAAGTTACATAGTATTCGGTTCAACTTGTTACTCTGTCTCTTAAGACCTTTTTAAATCTAGTCTACTTTTTTGTAGTGGCTGCATTTTGTATGATGTCGAAAACTATTACGACGTGGTCATACTTTGTGTCTTTTACTGTAATGTGTTTATTATCGAATTGTATTTTTTCGTGGACGAACCACGCTTCAGGACAGCTGCTCTAAAATTGTGGTAGTTTGGTGGTAGTTTGGTGTGGTCAATTATAGTTTGGCAGTGGTGAATTATAGTATAGTGTTGCTTCTATTTCGTGGTACGTTATTTGCGTTTGACCGTGGGCGAAGTGATGTATGTTTTATGTTTTCAGAAGCAAAAATTTTTTGAAAGACAAATCAAACTAAATTAAATTGGACTAAATTCAATTATTTTAAAATTAAAGAAATAAAATTTGGTTTTACGACAGTTTTGCAAATTTGTCATTAGTTTTGTATAAAATTCTTGAAAGTTTGTTTTGAAAATGTTGTTATTGAGTTGCTAGTAAAATTCGTGGTCTTGTTGTTGT
Source organism: Glossina morsitans morsitans (assembly GCA_001077435.1). Lineage (NCBI taxonomy): Eukaryota > Metazoa > Arthropoda > Insecta > Diptera > Glossinidae > Glossina > Glossina morsitans. Next base: position 189,292 of record CCAG010016469.1, on the reverse strand, counting down.
TACAATATAACACTCCTCAGGATTTCGCTCGCGTTCGTTTCGCAATTTGTTCTTATTCGGCAGGAACGTGGTTACTATTGATTTCGAATTCCGATATGTGTATAAGTAGGTAGTTGGGTTTCCGATTAATTGAAAAAGCTTTTAGATTGTTCCTCAAATTTTATTTTGATTTCCTTATTGCTATTCGATTTTCTTGTAGATATACGTGTTTCTTAAAAGAAAGTTTCTCGTTTTTATAAGGTTATGTCACTCTCCTGGTAGGATGGCCAATTGTAGCCTATTTCCTCCTTAGACTACAAGCCTTCGAAATGGTTTCTGATAATTTTAAAAGCTTATGTTCACAAACTCTCCGAGAATTTAAAAAGGTTTTCTTGATAAATAGGCGTAACGAGAAAAACTTTTACCTTCCTATATACAAAGAAGTCTTCTACGTTTTTCATAGTTTTTTCTCTCCAATATGTAATATCTATTTTGCTCGTCTCTTCATCATCAATTGTAGCCCCGAGGTTTAAATATTCACACCAGGTGAACGTTAGAAAAGACGATATTGTTTAATAATTTTCTCAACACGTCTGATATATGATATGTTAAAAAGAAAACAAAGTCAAAATTCGAAGTGTTCATAAATGCTCGACAGATGACACAAAACATTGCCAAGAATCAAGTGGCGCTGACTGTGGAGGGAGGGAGAACTATCAAGATGACAAATTTAGAGGAGGCCGTCAGTGGCGACGAAGACTTGTATGTATTTGGCACACCAATTTAAGCTTTTACAAACAAGGTGTTCCCGTCTACCTACGTGGGACCTAGCCGTAAGTACAATTGTAATGTAAAATTTTTGGTTTATTTTCTAACTATACTATATTATGTTAAGTTTGTGCGGATGTTTGTAACACCGGCTGGAGCAATTTTTTGAATCAACACACATCACATGGGCAGTTAGGTGCAGAATCATTTTCTGAATCAATCGGTATAAGAAAGGGACGCCTATCTCAAGCCCTTCTGTGCGTTACATAAGTCCGAACGAACGTAACATAGCCTGTTCCACAAGTAATGTAGGATATAAAAACTCAAAGCTTTTAATATATTATGGTGAAAATTAGTTCATAATGATAGTCGTTTACGTAGATGTAATTTTTTTGCTTCAATATGCTGGCTTTCATGAAAACTAGGCCATTGCTTGAAAGTAGTATGTATTGATGTATTATTACCATAACAGTTAAATAATTTTATAAGGCAAAGCGGTCTATGGTATCCAATATTCGGAGGCGCCCGACTATAATGTTCTTACTTGTTTTATTTTAAAATCGGTACCATACTAGATTTTCTTGTTCCAAAAGGGACGTGCGCCTTTCTCCAAAGAGTGCAGCGTATGATTCCAAGATTGATTTCTATTCTTGCTTCCAATTTTTTCTAGATTTGGCTCATTACCATCCACCTTTTGAATGTGAGCACCATTATCTCTAAAGTGTTTTCAGTTTCCTTTAAAAACACATGTTCCTTATTTGGATTAGATGGATAATATACTCATTTTTATTGGATTAGTCTTAATTTTGGGTACGATCGAGTTTAGAATTCATTGTTGAATATTTTAATCATGTCACCAACAGTTTCAAAACTACTATTATGCACGGTTTGTGATATCATTGCCGACCGGCGAACCGACGGAAAAATGCACTGTCGAGTAGATGCACTGATTGTGGCGTAAAAAGATTTTGTAAGAGATTGCAAAGTTTTATGTCCTTTTTTATTAGAATTTCCTCTTCATGAATTTTCACAATATTGACGTTAACAAATCAATTCCCTGAGTTTGATAAACATATAGGTATACTACGGTTTGTTATACTTTTTAAGAAATTATTTTCAAAATAACACAACATACCTGGTGACTTATTTTTTGTGGTTAGGTTACAGGTTGCAAGAATTGTGGTGTGGGGTTTATGGTTGCCCTTACCTGACTATAATGTTCTTAGTTGTTTTTATAGTTTTGTGACGAATACGCAATGGATTTTTTTAAGTAAAATGTTTTATTGTTACAAACTGGCGATTCTGCCATCATTTACAAACGAATGTTTTGTGTTTTTGTGCAAATATATAAATGTATGTAAATGTACACATTTATGTAAATATATAAATGTGAACAGATTTTGACTAGAAGTGCTCATCGCTCGAAAATCGATCGAAGCAACGCAAAGCAAATAAAATGATATTCGATCATAAAATGCCAGCAACCACAAAACTTTTTGGTTTAGCCATCCCAAGGTGACAGTTTTACATAAGAAAAAATACATAAAGGAATAAAAGCGCAACTTTAATAACATAAATGGCTGGGGAAACGGCGTATAACGAATGTATGAAACATCTGGAAATCCGGTGGTAAATCTATTGAATATGATATCTAAGGAAATTATGGGGGGCATCTGAAGTTATGTATATGCATACATTAAATCGATAATTTGGCTATTTTCGGGGAAAGACGTCAAAGAACGATTATGGACGCTTGAGAAACATGAAAAATTTATTCAATACGTTAAGACAAAATCAACCACTGTAAGATTTAAGTACAGTGCAACGCGATTTGAACTGCCAGAAGGCGGGCAAACAATATGAAAATCTTTTTACTGAAATATAAGGTATTAAGACCAGATTATTGTTTGCTAAATATCATCGAGATTTTAGTCGGAAAATTTGTAAACTCCAGAGGCAAGATATAAATGCAAGAGGCAAATGTGCCTTAACTGACTTATTCGTACTGAGATACAGTTCGCTACGAAAATGTCCGTGCAAGGTAAAATAAACTATGCACATATCGTAAAGGCTTAATAAGAGGAATCGATTTTTTCCATATTTCGCAATAGGTACGGCAATATGAAGAAAATTTTGAATCAGCGGCTTATTATTAGTGAGAACAGATGCCTGGGGATCTTTGATTGGCTTTATTTGTAGCCTTGAATTTGAGTTTAAGAAATTGCCGAAGCACTTGTATGTATGTCTTTGCACGGCGTAAAGTGAGAATTTAAGAATGCAAGTTAGTTTAAGCACGACATAAGTAAATCGCGAGTATTAAGCAAAGTTGTGTTAATAAACTTTAAAGAATCTGATATTGAGAATAAGTGATAGACATCATTTAGGTTCCTGCAAACAACTCATAAGCACAGCCAAACTTTGTGGCCATGGATATTCCACTTCAGTGTCCATGTGGATGGCTTTTCTGGGTAAACCCACCACTTTATTCGCTTGGGAATGTCGTAATAGAGCTACTTGTCAACGTCAATCACATTACGCCGCAGAAAACTCTTCATTTTTTGCCTGGCAAGCAATGAAACCGCGGTGTTGAAAGGATTCGAAATTGGATTTTACTCCAACTCTATGGTAGCCATTTTTCCAATTTTAGGATCTTTCTCATTAACTGTCTAGAAACAGTTGATTTATCAAATGCTGGGGTGTTTCAAAGTTTTTTGAGAGTCCTAGCTGGCTTTTCTTCCAAAAGGCCTTGCAATTGGTTGCTTTCGAATTGCAGGCCGTTTTTTGCCATTTTTGAAATGTTGAAACTAAAACCGACAATTGGTATATGATAAAGCAGCATCATCGTAAGAGTTTGAAATTATTTCCTGAGGGGGTTTCGGCAGCAAATTTTTTTGAATCAAACAAGAAAAGTAATGAATGTCAACAATGCAATTTCGAGCGGTCCATAGTTAGTGAGTAGCTCGATAATACTAAAGGGAAAACTGTTATCTTTTGTAGAGAAAGGTCAGAGTCATCCAATTTAACCGTTATGTACATTGACAGTTCGCATTACTTCAGCATTTTCACCAACAGATGTCGCTGATCAAAATATACGCAAGTATCTATTATACACAGAGCCTATGATGGAAACACAAACGATATATTCCGAGTATGATTAGCATTTCAAATTAAATATGACAATAAAAATAATAAATGATAAATAAAGGAGAACAAATGTCAAATGATAGAAGTGTACTATGAGAAATCTTACTTTGGGAAAAAAATAGTAGAAACGAATGAGAACGTTATATTTCGCTGCTTTTCCGCGTTCAAAAGGTTTTGAGAAAAAAATGAAATTTTGCTACATCGTTCCGTGGTGGATATAAAAAAATGTATAGTAGCACATGATGAATAGCAGTAGTATATGATCGAAATGTCTATCCTTGATCTATTTTATAAAGATTTTGTAAGTTTAATATTCAATGAAAACCTTACAAAATTTATCAAATTTCATGAATGTCAAATGTCCAATGACAAATCAGACTTTGAATTAACGATTCAAGTAATATTAATAGGAACAATTTAAGTTTTTTAATGCAAAATTGCTAAACTTCTGTTTCGGTTACTTATTACGTACACATGAGTTAATAATGTTCTTGTCTAAATTATCGCAATAGAAAACGTAAACTTTCTGTCTTACCGAAATGTTAACAATGTGAATTGCGATTGTTATATGGAACATTATGCATTATGTTTAAATTAATATTCAGAAAGGTAATGCTCGCTGGAGAAATTCCTCAATTCTTCTACACAAATCGTTCACTCAGAAGCATATTTTCTTGCGCACTCCATTGCAAAATTGATATAAATTTAACATAACAGCGGAGAACGGAGAGAGGTTAATCAGAGAGTAAAAGAGAACATAAAAATATTTGCGTCTGCAAACCCAAAAACCCAAGAACATAACATACTGACAGGAGTGCAAGACAGATAAAAGCTATGAAACAGAGACAAAATTGACGATAGTAAGAATAACACTCATTAAAAATAATAAAAGCCAGCAGTATAATGTTATTCCCATTTTCTGAGTATTTGAGTGTGAATGACTGGCTAGCACTGTCAAAGTGAAGATGCAAAACAATCAAACCAGCTTCTTTAACAGTATGTTGGTGGTTGGCAAAGGCGCGAGGTGTGATTAGTAATGAGATGAAATGAAAGCAAAAAAACAAATAAATTATAGAAAATATAAAAAAATATTCAAAAATTATGAATAAATTTAAAAATGAAGATTTCAAATATTTTGAAAAAAATTGTAACCGAAAGTGAAAAAGTTAAGTGCAATATTTCCAGCAGCCGTTAAATGAACAAACAAGAAAACAACGATTTTAAAGTTGAAGCTTGCATGTGTGGCCTTGAAATGTTTCTTTTTCTATTTTGGGCAAAAATATATATAAAATATAAATGAAATTACTATAAAATGTAAATAAAATTATTATTAAAATTCTCTTATACTTTAAAATATGTGTTGAAATATATAAACACCAAATTTAAGAAACGTTTGAACTAAGCAAATCTTAAAGAGATATGCATATGGCAACGAAAAAAATGTGTTGATGAAATTTTTCGCGCATTACAATCACGTTACGCATTTTTTCTATGATGTATTCCCATCATTACTTCTTTTCTTTAATTCATTTCATCGATTTTCAAGGATTATTGCTTGTGTGTGTTTTACACGCTCGAGGTTAACTAAAGGCAGCACCACTATAAAATAGCTCTTAACTTTCTTAATTCTGTTTAATCTTTTATTTAATTTTTTATGTGTGGGTTTGAACATTATTACTATTAGTTTATTTCCCTAATGTTTTATTGCCACAACCCGATTTGTACTATTACTTATTTTTGTTTTTTTATCTTTCTCTTTCACGCATGGGTGGCATATCTATAAAGTAATTCTGTTCAGAAATTTTCGTATATGTGTGCAATATGTACGTACATACAGATTTGGTTAATATATGTAAAAATAAAAAATACCAAATTGTTAATATTCATAAAAAAGTTAACTCTTAGATCTTTCGATTCAGAATAGCAACTGAAAATATTTTAGAAAGAACGATAAGAATAGTAATTAAAGATATTGAAGAGGAATTTCCTTACACAATTGGACAGAAAAGAATGTTGAAAATTAGCAAAAAGATTTTTCCCGTTATAGATTATTCAAACTAGGAACTAACGCAAAGTAATTCTTGGCCGATTTTAAGCCAGTGCCGTCGTAAGTAAAGAAGAAATTGCTTTGTTAACTGGATCTTAAAATCATTTTTGAATGTTTGCTTTTTTGGGTAGGTTTTAGTTACCGTATTTCATATTTTCAGGAAATTTTGTTGAAAGCTCAAAATATCGCAAAAATTCTTTACTGATTTCTTTACTCTTCGTTCGTCATTCAGTCGAACCCAAATATGTCCGGAAATATTGTTGAGTTACACAAAAACAAAACACTCTAAACAGCAAGCGAAATCATAGTGATTTGAAAAAATCGTTACCCATTGATAATAATAAAAGAATATTTCCTCATTTTTGATTGAATGATAAATATCGCGGCTTTTATAAACCGCAAAGTTATTGGTAGTTGATGGCTCAATGAAAACCCCGTAGAAGGAGCATATGTTCACATTACTGCAAAAAATATTTATGTAAAATTTTTTGTCGATAAAATTCATAAACTCTGTTATTATGCTATTAACAATTACAATTTTTATGAGGTGCTACATCATTTGTTTAATTACTAACAAATTGACTAAATAACATATGTGTAATACTAAGTTTTAACTTTGAATTTAAGTTGTTCCGCTCTTGAGGGCCATAGAAAAAGGTAGGCAAAAGAACATTAACACAGTATGTTAACATAACGGAAAACGTATATTCTTGACGAATTTTGTAAGTCTATGTGGACAAATTTAGTTTACTTCTAGAAGGTGAATGTGACTGTAACATATCTGGAGTTGATTCGTGATACCCACGGGTAAAAGGTCAATTATGGCACATTATTCGTTATTTCTTATAACCAAAGAAATCGCTTTTACGTTTTCACCGTTTTTTATTAACTTGTTTTAAAATCCTAGTTTTCGCCGACATTGTTAAAATATATACACCAAAAATTTCGCGATTGAGAATTTTAATTAACGATCAATAAACAAGTAAACCGACTTAGTACGTGTGCGCTTAACGGACCGTTGTTGGCGTTGTTGTTCTTGATTGGTTTAGAGAAAACGTTTTGTGTGATTCTGAATAAAATGCCCGTCCGCCTACTTGCCTATCCGCCTTGTGTTTTTGTGTTGAAACTACAGGGCGCATTTGTTAAGACATTTTGATGAAATTTGCTGCCTCGACGTGTTGTTTGGGCAAGGAGCAGGGCTGGAAAATGGTTCAGATAGAACTACTTTTTCGAGCAATTATTCGACGAGACTAAGGTCATCGGGGAAATATATACCCAAAGCCAAATTTTCTCACGAATATGCACTAAATTTCATCTTCTTATCTTCGTTTTTGCGATTGTAACCTTCCCACAAAGAAATAAGTCAGTAAAAGTGGTTATATATAATCGTCACCCCCGAAAGCGTGTAAATAGGTTAAATTGACATACTTTTCAGTCTTTTTTTTTCAATTCTTAATTGAGTTTATTATTTCAAGAGTTAAGAAAAAGTCATAAGATTTCTCTAGAAAATTTATTTGATTTGTTCAACGGAACAGCTATTTGAAGCGTTTATTCATTGCTATGTTTACAAACATATCCATAAGAGAATGTGGCGTATAATATAATATAATATTGATGTGCTTTGTGATTACAAACCTCATAGCTTTGACCGAGAGCAGAATGTCAATGCAAAATGGGAAATGGGTTCATTTTTTCTGAAAGTGCTACAAAATTTTCTTGATAGTTTTTCATTGCACCTGTATAGATATCTTCAACATGGTGTCAAAAATTTGCCTTTCACAAACAAAAATTTTAGAGTAAATTAGAATATTCCCAGCTTTTTACTTCCGTGAGAGGCGGGTGAGCTTCCCTGCACCTGGCCGCTAGAAATGCTCTGTTTATAATCCTGGTTATGACCAGATTTACTAATCATTTTAATTGTGCAAAACATCTGATTCGTGACACAAAATTAACAAAATAACTAAAAAAACTCCTGTTTACGCCCGCATATTGCTGATTTAATGGTATTACCCCTAAATCCTACAACCAATTAGAGCGCATATACGGTATTGATACTATTTACAAAAAAATTAAGTGACAGTTTACAGTCGTTTCCAATAATTTACTTTAATAATTATATATATGTTCATTTATAATGTAGTTTACTTACAAATCGTTAACTAGACTTGAATTATTTAGCTATTTGCCCATACATATTTTTTAATTAATTAGATTATTAGGATTGAACTTTCACTAATTGTGATTGACCTTTTCATCGTTTGTGGATGATTTTCTCATATCATTTTGTTAACCACATGGTTTTTTAAAGTTGGTTACTAATGCCGAAAGCCAAGTTTCATTTTCGGCATTCAAGTTTCTTGGTTTACGCACGCATAACATCTACGAGACGCCCTCTTTCATTTCTTTCAGATCAGGATAGCTCTAATTTGCGTTAGTAATGATTTTTCAGAGTTGGGTGTATAAGAGAAAACAGCTGTAAAAGGGGCACAAAACAAATTCCAAATAAAAAATTGCTAAATTTTAAGTTTTGAGAGCAAAAAATTCGAAAATGTGAAGCTCTTTTTATAAAAACATTATCAACGAAGTATTTTTTAGAATATGGCACAAAGCAAATTGTTGGTTTGCAATCCACTTTTAAATATTATGCTTTTTTCATAGGTAGATTCATACAGTAATATGTAAAATTAAAAGATGCTAGAGACCAGAGCCTTTTCACCACTTTTTGTCCTTTCATCATAGGATGAATGCCTTATAATGAGTAATTACTAATATCGATAATTTATCTGTAGGTACCATTGACGATAACTGAAATGCATTTATGCAAACGATCACAATGTATCTACATGTTGTTTTTTTTAGCTGATGTTAAATTGATTGTAATTTTGCTTAAACGTGCGTGCACACACTTCATCGACTGCTTCTCTTGATGCCACGCAACTCATTCTTTGATTTGTTTTTTTTTTTAATTTGTTGAAATAGTTATTATGTATCTTTGCTTCTTTTCACATAACTTTACTTTTACTTATGTTTGGATGATTTTGTTGTTGACAAGATCATGTTCACTATTTTTAAACAAACGTCGAATTTGACGCTTATATTCTCTTTACTTTACCGTAATAAATATCGAAAGACGAAAACTCTATCTAATGCAACTCTAAATGTCTTTCAATTTATATTGTCGAAGCGAAAGGTTAACCAAAAGCTACATAATTAGTATTCTGTTTCGCTTTATTTGACTAGAAGTAATCCTGCAATTAAATCGAAAGGGTAACTGAATGCAGTGAGAAAGTTTTGCGGTTATGTGACAAATAAATTTACATAACCATTGGTTTAATTTTTAGTTCAAAATCATTCATGTCAGTTACTTTTTGCTTATTTTACGCGCTTACAGTTCAATGAACATTCTCGTTAAGATAGTTTAGTTAAAATCAATAAAATTTTAATGCTATAGTCACGACATTTTATTCCAACGCGATATAAAATGTCGAAGGCAGAAATTTTGCTTTTTCGATGAATTAATTACGGCAAGGCCTACAGATGTTTAAAGAAGCGTTCGATGAAAATGTTCTAATGAGTGAATTAAAACAGTCAAATAATTTTCGCCATATACTTTACTGTGTTTATCATTAACCGTTTTGGGGCGTTTCATTTCTTCTCATTCTACTGACATTAATGCTATCTCATGGTTTGGTATTAACAAAAACTTAAGTGAACTGTGTTTTATATAAATTCATATTCTCACGCTATTAATTTTGAAGAATTAATCTAGACGGAATTAATTTCACAGAGAGAGAGAATTTTGTTTTTTTTATTGAAAGATGTCAGTAGGATTTAATTCAGAAAAACAATTGCCAAATTTAAGTTAATGAAATATGATTGATCAGTTTATTTTCATTAACTGGTTGTATAAGCCGATCATAATGTTTGTGCTCATTGTCTTCATTCATGGGATTTTAAAATGGGTATGAAAATATCGTCTTTATTTTTAAAAAAATTTTGTTTGCGTTGTTTTCATCTGTGGCTATAGACTAAGAATGTATATATATGTATGTATACAACGTTTTTGCTTCTATATATTTTTTGTATTAAGAATTATAGGTAATGCCTAAGACTTGACGCATCTTGAATTCAAATGTAATTTATTGCAAAGTAGCCCTATATAGAGAACTTTTTAATAGAAATTAATAGAAATAGTTGAAGTTTGTGGATGGCTTTCTTCTATCTACTGGCCTCTTATGTAAAGTAAGCCTATAGTTCCGAAACAGTGAATTAGTCAGAGAAATACATTGCACATACAACTGCCTTTATGTGAATGCTTGGTTATTACATATGTTCTAGTCAATTTGATATAATTGATAGGAAAACCATCCTGCAACTTACGTACCTTAAGTTGAACTATCTAAAAAGGATTTTAGCCACATTCATATGGTCTCTATAAAAATTCTTGGTGCTACGTGCAAACCGGATGCTACATTAATGAAATGTGTACTCTGTGTAAAGTCAGAGAGTAGGGCTTAACCTACTTTAGCTCTGTCAGGTTCAGCTTAGTTTTCAGAAATTTAAATAAATGGAAATATAAAAAGAAGATTGATGTTATATCAGGTATTAATCCCTTACTTATCTTATTTCCTAGTAATGTTTGCTGTAATATGTCCATATGACGTTAAGTATATATTCGTTCGCTCGTCCTCCTATCGTAAGTGCCTTTAGGTTTCCTAACGTCAATTTACCTAATTTAGCAAAACTATTACAATTATATTACAATTATAGGAGTTATCTTTAAATTTATAAAGACGAGTTTAGCGAATCTGCGCCTTGTAATTTCAATATTATATCATTAGGTTATATGGTTTTAAAACTTACAAAATTATAAAAGTGTTTAAATTTATTGAAATATATTGAACCTTACTTCTAAGTTATATTTAGCGCGTTGTTCTGTGTGTTGGTATAACTTTGGCTTTTGCGATCAGCACTTGGTGCTCTCGTCCGGAAGTGTCTTTATAATTTGTTATGTGCTGTTACTTCCATATATGTGCCTTGATTCGCGGGGTTTACAGTTTTTCTCATTGTCTACTGTGTTTTTGATACCGTCAAGTTTGCGTGCTAATTTAAGAGAATATTTTGAATGGGTGGCAAAATTTTTTGTTTTTTCTTTCTTCACAAATTCTATTTTGTCTGTTGCGGATTGTTTAATAATAACGGATTGTTTAATAATAATAACATCATGTTAATCCAAAATAGGCGCTTATTCTTAGCGATTTATTACTTATTGGCTTTTCCAGCGTTATTGTCACGCAGGTATTACTCGCCGTGCCGCAGATGCAGTCCTAGATATTTCGAACGGATTGCGTTGGTCACGTGCCGACCGTAGGAAGCGGGACGTTGACTTTTTTTTTCATGGAGACAATGAATGGTTTTTTTGAATGAAGTAACAGTTTCGTAACATTGTGCAGATTAATTTTTCCAATTTAAAAATATTAATGTTCAATGATTGTATCTAGAGCATTTACATTCTCCTCCTGCAAAAGCCCAACTTGTTGCGTAGCGTGCGGTACTTCACCTCAGGCCTTGCCTAAATTTCATATATCTATCCATGTTCCTCGCCACCATTCCTCCTCATCCTCATCGTCAACAATAAAAAAATAATAAAGGAAACCGGCGGATCCGGTTACGGCTTCCATCTATTCGTACTATTCGTTCTAATAATTATTACAAATATTACAAATAAGTGGCGAAGTCCTCCTCGTGTCTGCTATGCTGAGGTGGCAAGGGTATCTCTGAGGCTACTCTGTGTACAACTCCAAAGAATATTAATAAAAGTAGCAAATCCGTCTATAGTGCTAGCTGTTCGAATGTATCCGTTGGTCACAATGCCGGACAAGTCGCACAAGTTGCACGAGCAAGTATAGTCACTCGCTCTATTTTTCCCCCACTCAAAATTCCATACCCGTAACTTCTAATGTTACTAATAGGAATGACGTCTGCTTGAAGGCAATACGCCCCCGAAAGGCAATATTCGTGCCAAGATTTGCGCCTGACACCTGCAAGAATAACATAAAAATGTATCTTGCTGCAAAAGTCCCACCCATCTCATCCATCTCAACATAGCGCTTAAGGTGTAAAGCCCAACCTAAAACATAAAAATTTTGTTAAATAAACCATTGTAAGCAGTTGGATCGTTAACAAAGGAATTATATTCTCTTGATCGATGCCGTAATACTAATTCGGTAATTCCTCCACCCTTAAAAACTTAATGTTTCTTCAGGCCTTCTTAAGTATTATTTACCAAAATGTGACGGGCCTAAACTCAAAACTTTGTTTTACTCACCTAAATTCAGTGAGGGCGGTGTTTTCCTGTTGAGCTTTCACTCAAACTTGGCTAAAGTCTGCTTTACATTCGTCAGAACTTTTTCATATTTCTAAATTTTCAGAATTGATCGATTGGAACACACTGGTGGTGGTTTTTAGTTGCAATATTTGCTGCAGTCCCGTCCTATCCATTTAAATATCCTACTTCTCCTGACGTTGAATTTATTACCATTTGGCGAAAATTGTCAAATGTGTAACTTGCTCCTATGTTCCCCCAAATGTAGTTCTGCCTGTATGGTGCCCACTTAAATATCTGGTATATCTGTTGTGTTTTTCAACGAATTAATTGACTGTAATTTATATGAATACGAACGTACTCCTAATTGTAACCGCAGACTGCTTGACTTTTACTTTGCCAATTTTCCGGTATATCAATTTACAAAATCCGAGTCCTCTAGGGATATGGAAACATCAAATGTCTTTGCTGATTTTTCAATAGGTGATCCCGATTTAATTGCTAACTATCCATATTAGACCACCACCTTGGTCCTTCCTAACTTGGTCATTTCAGAAAACGACATTTTAGATGGTTTGAGGTCTCTAAAATATAGTTGTGCGCCTCGGCCTGATGGCATTCCATCATGTATACTTGAATCATGCTCTGACGAGCTTTATGGTGCTTTTTCAAAGATTCTTAATCAGTGCTTGTAATCAGGTGTTTTCCCTTTGTGCTGGAAAGTTACTTTTCTTATTTCACTTCGTAAATGTGGAAACAGATATCACGTTGAAAACTGTAGAGGCATTACGAAGTTGAGCCTCTTACCTAAATTGTTTGAACGAATTGTTACTCGGCATTTAGCTTTTCCAGTCTAGCTTTATGAAAGTAAGTCATCTGTTACCCTTAAAGTTTATTTGCTATGTTATTAAGGCTTTTTCTAGTGGCTTTTGCACGGATGTCGAATTTTAGTAAAGCGCTTGACAAAGCTCACGTTTAATTTGCACATTTAAGCAAAACTAGATCTTTGCTAGGTTTCATTAAGAAGTGGTCCAAAAAGCTTAAGGATCCTTACATAACAAAAAGGCTATACACGTGTTTAGTTAGACCATTACTTATGTATGCCTCCGTTGTACGGTCTCCTTCCTATAGGTGCGATGTAGATTCCTGGGAAATGTCCTTAGGAAAATGGGTTTCGACATGTTTGTCTGTCTATTTTCTTTTGAAAATAGGTTGCTTCTGTTAGTTGAGAAACGTAGATTTATTATTATTATTATTAAAATTTTAGACTAATGAAATAAATTCTTAGACTAAAACAAAGACATTGAGCACTGGCAACACAGGCTATCGGCTCTAATTTCTAATCTAAAAATGTACATTAGATATTAAGCCTAGTAGTTTTAATAAAGTAGTATATTGAATTGATATTCTGCTCTGAAGCTGATTTTAGAATGTCCAACGGGTTAATCGTTCCAAATGCAATACTTCTAGCCAAGCAAAAGATAAGGCAGTCGCAGAGATTGTGCTTTATAGTAAGAATTGTGAGATGCAATTGTATGACCAAGGCGAATTCTCGAAAATGTTTGGATATTCGTTTGCTCAATATTTTTTCGATATGAAGGTGGAATTAATTGGGGGTTAATAGCAGAGTAGATTGTATCGTAGATTTCCTTCTGCAATTTTCTCTTTAACTTTTCCTCCAATGTATCTTTGAAGATCCAACTTTTCCATGACATCATCCATAATTAGAGGTGCAGAAGCAGCATACTTTGTCGCTCGAACAGCCTGCTCATTTCCCAGTAAACGGATATGACTAGTAACCCATAACATTTTAATTTTTCCGCCGGATGATGTAATTATATTTCTTAATTTGTTTATGGTGCTCCATCTCGAAGTCGAAGGATTCCGAACAGCTCGTAATACGGACAAACTGTCAGTAACAATGACGGTTTTAAGTTTGTTTTTATGGGTTAAGGTTCGCAGCGTGAAGGATAGCTCTGGCTTCGGCTGCGAAATCTGAAGTACTTTCGTGAAATATGTGATTGAGAAAAACGTGTCCTGAAGCGTCTACTACGGCACAAGCGTGAGGCAGATCAGAAGATTTTGAGCCATCTGTGTGTAGAAGATTCCAACCGTTACTCTCCAGCACTTGGGTTTTCTCAGCTATTAGATACTTGAAGGTATAATTTGGGGTATCTTCTTTCTTGTGCGTAGACAGCGAGATGTCAAAAGAGCAGTCTTTCAAAATGGAGGTTTAACACCAAAATAGCGGAAAATTTTTAAGGGAGTGTCCAATTCTTTTGCGACGTACAAACAATAGCCAATTGCAGACGCTGACTTTGGAATTTTCTTCGCAGTAATAATCTTTCTCACGTCGTGACCGAGAATAATTTGTTTGAATTAAGAAACTTGGGGACTATTTTAGCTTTTAATTCTTAAACTTTATTTTCAAAAGTTGGGAGACCAGTTTCAATTATAATATCCTTTACGGGCGTCGTCCGAAAAACATAACAACTTGCAAGCATTATGGTAAGACAGCGTTAATGTGCGCGAGGCTTTCCCAAGCAACGCAATGTGTGAAATTCAGCCTTGTTAAAATGGAATTTTTTAACCGAAGATTTATTCTTGGAGCTTTCTTCTTAATTAAGTAAATGTCGTTACTATCTTAATTAAGTTACTATCGGTTCGCCCATGTTATTTGGCGAGATAAACGTTAATGTTCCTAACCGCTTCTCTATACACTTTATTTAATGTAGTAGTTATGATCTGTTTAATTTGCTCAGAGGTGTTTGCAGGAACCTAAATGATGTTTATCAATTAATCTCATTAAAATCTATCAAAACACGTACGCTTTTTTGCAATGGTTTAGGGGTTAATTTGCAACTTGGATGTTTATCAGTTGTGGGTGTGTCTCCGTACCAAATGTGCACATGTTTTTCTCTTTTCTTTCTTATTTGTTTATACATGAACTATTATTTTTTATTTGGTCCTTTTTATATAATTTGTTTTAGCTTTTAATAATAATTATTTATAATAATATTTCTAAAAGTCAATTTAATTCGTTTGCTAATTTATTTTAGCTCAACTTTATGTGTAAATAAATAAATAAATAAAAAGGCAGATAAAGGAATAAACATTAAGTTACATTAAGCTGCATTATTGATTAGTTAAAGCAATAATCTGTTAATCTTACAACAGAGAGATACGAATGAATGTATGAATTCTAGTTCAACTAGCATTCGATCAATAAATTTGCAACTTTTATACAAGGCTTTCTTAAACATAGTTGGTTTCTCCATTCGACTTCTGCATTACGCAATACCTTGCACGATTGGGACACATACAGAGTTGCATATAATGTATGCCTCCGCATCGCCCTATGATTTTTGCTTACATAAGCATTTAAAAGTGACTAATTTCTCGTAAATTAATTTATTTTCCAGAGCAAAAGACTGCTGTTTAAAAACCCTTAGTAAAAACTGTGGTGAGGCGTCATTTCTAACCCAACACAAAGACGCCTGCCGAACACTTTATCTATAGCTGAAAAAGTTCGATGTCTACGAGAATTTTAATCATCTCTTTCGCGGCCATATGGGCGCTCATCTGAAAGAACTAGCTTCTCTTAAAAAGTTGGGTGATTTTACCTTCTGATTGATGTGTTTTTTCTTTTCATTTTGTTTTAAAATTGTAATAGTCATTATATTTCTTTCCAAGACAATCTTGAAAAAATTCTGTCCACTCGGAATTAGTCGGAATTGGTGATAACACTTGACATGAATTTGGGAATATATAACGATCTTTTATAATAAAGAATGAATTGCTGTACGAAGCACGCCGTTTGATATCCTCGTATGTGGTGGGCGTGTGAGGTTTGTCCCGGCCGAATATAACGTTCTTAATTGTTTCAATTCAAAAGAGCATTTATTAAGAAAAATTTTTCAAAAGAGCATTTATTAAGAAAAATTTGATGCAAAACTTTTTCCGTCTTTCTGCCAACATGGCGATACCCTTTCGAAAGAACGGAAGCGAACCAATTTCCGCACTTCTTTAGCGTTTCGAAACCGCGTGCCAAACAAGCCAAGCTGCATCGATCTGAACAAGCGATAATAAGAAGGCGCTGTGTTTGGCGAGTACACTGGGTGTGCATTCGAGTTGCGACAGTGTATCCTTGACAACTCTTGGAACTTGCGGTCGAGAATTGTCATGCAAGAGCATGAATCACTTTCTGAATCGATCTAAGTTTATCTGCACGTCTCTTCGTCTTTCCTTTTTTTCTAGTGTGGTTAGGTTGACTACCTGCTGAAATTTTGGGATACATTGAAATTTGGCACACCAATGTGTTTTGGACAAAGGACGAATGCTGCTAAAAAAAGTGCGGATTGAATAATTTTTTCCATCACATTGCGTACAACGTCTTATTTTAAAAATAAATAATATGAATGACTGTGTGAATGTTTTGTTGTTATTTTTAGTTTTAATTGCTGTTGCATTCTTGGCAAACGTTACAATAGGTGTCAATTGTTTTATTTACAAATCTGTAACGCGAAGCATCTATAACTTTTTGTTGCGAATATGCGATAAACATTCGAATTACCCGAATTCATTAGATAAAAACTGCGATTTTCAGTTTCCCTTTGTTTCTAAATTTTTCAATTAGATCGAATATGACACATATGAACATATTTTACTTGCTTTTTATCTTTTCTGCGCACATTCGTATAAGTACGTCTCTGTTTGCAAAATGATTATAATTTCCTTAAGTTCGTCAGTTATTGACCAAAAATCTTTAACTTGTGTGGGTAACTTTGTAACCTTTGGAGACTAGGTTCGTAAATCTAGTCTTAAACGTTAGCTTCAGTGATGACAACTTTGTTTCTTCGAAAGTAACAATTTGCCTGTGCTTTGCTCTTTTACTTGTTCGCAAGTCTTAAGAAGATACTCCAAGAATAATAATAATAATAATAATAATAATAATAATAATAATAATAATAATAATAATAATAATAATAGTAACAATAAACTTCTAAATTATTGTATGGCATTCCATAAAAAAAATTGTAACGATCACAAAATTTCATGTTGGTGTATAGAATAAAACAACAGTACGACACATAAATATTGAGATGAATTGACTACATCGTGTCAATGTAAAAGGAATTGGAAAAGTGAATAGAAGGCACAACGAGCTCTCGAGCCATGAGCCATAATTTTCAAGTAAGCTATACAGCTCTTGGCATGTCTGATGAAAACCCTACCAGCTATTCGATGCAATCGGTGGCATCGTCTAACCGCGTCGCTCGCAATGTTAATTTCAACGAAGACCTTAACGATTCATCCTATCCGCCACTGTACGATCAATCCAGGCGAACCTCAAAATTATTTTTTCAACGGCCACGTTCGATGTCGGCCTGGAGTGATATAAGCCGCAGTAGTATGCGCTTAGATGACAGGTAAATTTATTGACCGTTTTCAATGTATATACAATTCTTATTGAGCTCCTTCGGATTTATTTTTATAATAGCTATATTAATCCCTGGATTCTAATAAATCGTTCACAGGTTTTTTGACAAGAGGTTACGATTATCCCTCCTTGTAATTTCAAGCTTTTTCTATAAAACAATGTAGAGAGATTCTTAGTATGGTACCGCGTTATTACAGCAAAATAATATGTTCGCTAGGAAAAGCTACCAACTAAAGAAATGTGACTTCTTAATACGTTGCTTTTCTCTAGATATGGTAAAAATCGTTGGGGAAACCCTGGCAGCAGTGTACTGACGTATGTCATATTACCATCTTTATTCACCAGACGTTACTTTTTTCAATTCAATGCTTGATTTGTTGTCTGTTAGACATATGTCTTTTTATGTAGACTGGCAAAAGACGAGTAGGGATTTGTGGTGATGGAGCATACATTTAATAAAATATCTTTTACTTTTCTCTTTGTTGCACACTGTCGTTCTAGATTTTTTCTCTTCCTTCAATTCTTTCTCTCCATTTAATATCTAAAATCAGAATTTCTCGTTTAGTTCTCGTTAATAAATTCGCAAGATTTTCCATTCTCATTAGGAGAATTATAGTTTCTTGACGGGGAACCCCACAAAACAAGCAAGAATGTTGTACACAAGCAAAGCCGCCATTGACGCACTACATCGCTTCACCTAATTAATAATATACCGAAAAATATACATCATATTTATGTAAAAGCATAAGTTTTGTGAAAGCGCCCATAGTGGAGAACATTCAGATGTCAACATCCTTCATATTTAGCAAATTTAATTTGCTTGTCAATGATATTTTATTTTTCAGATGCTTCCGCCATAACAAAGCAGAAATTAGGCATTGTAACTACGGTAGAGTTTCTTTTCATGAGAACCTCTATATAAAAATCGTCTAAAAAATAAGCCTATGTGATTCAAATTCCCTATGGCTGATTTACTAAGGACAAATTTTGATCATAAAATATTAAAAGTTAGAGCTTTTTGACATAAAAGACGTTGTTTTTTATTGGAACCCTAAGGTTAACTTTTATGTAAATTATTATTATAAACGAATAATTTCGTTTTTATTTCAAAATTGAAAACTCGTCTGTTTTTCAAAAGATAAAAAACTTGGTCTTTTGAATTTTGCTCAAAAACTACAGTAAACGAATCTACAAAAATTTGAACGTATATTTTAAGGGCGATGCAAAAATTGAAAAAATTAACCACGACTATCGAATATCAAATCTTAAGTTTCCTTCAATACTTTTATAACGCACAAAATAAAGCATCAAAATCCTATAAGGTATATAAACTGTTGGCTAGTTTGAAATTCAGTATGCAATTCACCACGTCCGCCTGCTCGTTTACCCATTTGTCCATCCATGTTAGTCCGTCCATCCGCCCGTGCGCTTACCTATGACCAACCTGTGGTGCACATTAACCCTTTCGAGGAGAAGTAGATAACAGTTTTAAACTTGCAAAAGGGGTGGCAAATTGTCCAACCAGGTCAAAAAACACGACTATAACACCCACATGTCTATACAGCCAAAATTTCAAACATCTTGGTTTTCAATGCCAGAAACTACAACGTATGTATTATATAAACTTCACCAAAATTGTTCTACAAAAATGTTATGGAGCATGGGAATTGATATTCTCTCTTTTTGTAATCTTTTATAAATGATGGGTACAAAAGATTCGATTACAACCGAACATAATGTTCTTGTTTGTCATTATAATTCAACAATATATGCACTAAAACCAACACATAACATTCGGAAATCTTTGGATCTAACTTAAATATTTTAAATAAAAACATAGAAAAAAAGAAGTGGCAGACGATTTATTACGTATATAACTTTCTCCTTTGTTGGGACTTTGAATTTCAAAATATCCCATGCGGAACCCTTACCGCTTTACGTTTTTTTCATGTGCTAGCAAGTCCAATTGTGGCAGCAACATAAAAAAAAAAAATAAACGTAAGCATTTATTTCAACAAGATTCAAGTGTTACGAAATATATATCATTAATGGGGTAGACATCAGAGAGAAAAGTTTAGTGTCGTATCGCATGATTTTGGTGGATAGTTGCTACTACTATTTTCTACATTTTTCTTTGAATAACCTGTGCAACAATTGTCTTAAGTTTGATGACCTTTAATAAATTGATATAAATTTGCAAAACCTTATCAAATAAAGTTTTATGTTCATTGCGCTTTCTTAAGGAATGCGAATTGGTTTTGCTTTCTATTACATTGGCCTGCATAGCTCGGCATTTGCGATTCGCTTTTTTGCGCGAATTTGTTTTTGGATTTCTTACTTGTTGTATGATGAGCTACATCTGGTAGTAAAATTAGTTTCCTCACATTTGCCTTTTTAAATTTTAAATTAATTTTGATAATATTTTCATCGCCTAAGCCATGATATGTAATTCCTTTTAGCTCTGCTTGGTTGTTACATATTGTGTGAAATTTTTTATGTTGTTAAGGAAATCTCAAATCCAGTTAGTGGTAACTAATTGATTTATTCCGAGTAATAAATTCCCTAGTGCATATTCGCGGCGCGTCATGCAGCTGTTGGCCGACGAAGAAGATTACTGGAAAAACAGACAGGGAAAAACTCAGGTGGACATTCGCCGCGCTCCCTACAGTTGCTGGCCGAGGAACACGAGTCGGACAAAAATATTGCCTCGAAAAAGAATATTAGAGTTGAGAAGTCGAGAGTACTGCTAAAGTAAAATGTAAATAAACAAACTTGAAATTAAAAGAATTTTGAAGTGCATTTCTCTCGAAAATAATGTCCACCTTCTAGTGATACGGACCGTATTGAGAAAAGCGAAGTTCGTAACAATATATGTCCCGTTTTCACTTGGTTCTGCTGCTTTGTGGTTTTTTCATTGCATTGTGTATAGCGTTAAGAGGACATTTTCCAATTTACCGGCGCTGATTTCTGCACTCTTAGTTTTAATTTTTTAATTCTGCATTCTATCGAAGTCTATTAAGACGTCGTAACTTTAATGTAATAGCCTAAACAAGTTCAATTTTCGACAATTTCTTTAGGACATGCTTAGAACTAATAAAGTAATAATATTTGAGTAAGTTAGTAACCATTTATTTGAATATAAAAAAAGAAAAATTACTTTTGAAAAACTCTCAGAAGAAAATTTTACTTTAATCAGGCTATGCGGAAGCTAGTGTAAGTGATGCGAATTGGAATCTAAAACAGAAATTGGAGAAATAATATTCTACGATCGAATCATTGATACTCACTCCCTTTGTGTTAAACAAGTAAGTGTAGCCGTTAGATACCACAGACCACTTCGCGTAAACTAATCATTCATTCATTTTTGTGACAATACACCAAAAATTGTATGTACTATTTTGAAAAGTTCAAGGAGATTTGTAATAAAAATAAACGAAATTTTTAAAAAAGTCAAATATTGAAAGTTACTCAAATTTAAGAAAATTATTGTTATTATTATATTGATTATTGCGTTTTTGCATTGTTGCACTAGTGGGTTTCTCTCACCAATTCATATGTTATTCATTAATATCATATATATAAATAAGTAAAACAATTATAGTCGGCTGGGGCGGAATCTCGCATATCCATGCTTATATTTATTGTGAAAAAAAAGTGAAGGGGAAGAAATTTATCTTTCGCGTTTTACTTCACTAAAAGAAAAGATTAAGAAAAATTAACGTGACGCCCACCGTAATTAATTTAGAATTAACACACTTCTAAGCGCTATCTTTAGACAAACGATGAAACTTTAATAATTCGCCTCCACTAGGAAATATTAAAACTTCTGCAAGCATTGTTGGTGTGATCAACCTTATCATCACTATCAAATAACATTAATTAAATTTGACACTAAAACTAAGCAGTTTTTTATGTAATATAATATTAACATTAATGATATGATACAAAGATATAGAAGAAGCCGAAAGAAAATAATATAAAAATAATCTGGTTTTTCGTTTTTATACAATCTATAGTGTTGCAATTACAATGCGTTCGGGCAGCAAACATGATTTATTCATTTTTGCCTATGAAATGAAGTGTTTATTGAAACTATTTATATTATAATATACATAACCTTCTCAAATTATTTTTAAACATTCTTATCAACATAATTTCGCAAGTTATATCAGTTAGGTCATAATAAAAAAAGGAAAATTTTCAATTGCAAATTAGTAAAAGTATGCGGATTTTTGTTTTTTGCTTCCGCGTTTATTGTTTTCAATTACTAAAATGTGACTGGCACCACTCTTTCATAAAAGCTGTATGTAGCCTTTTGATTTCCCTGATTTGATTTCTTTTCCAAACCTCTAAAACGTAGAAGACCAAACTCAAGTCAATATCTTTCGCTGGCAAGCTTACTGAGTACACGCCTGAATAAAGATGGATTGCCGTTTGTTGAAAGTGCAAAAGTATTTTCAAAAATCATGCCTTCATTGGTCGCAGAACGAGATTCATTAAAATTACTTTCTAGAATGATTTAACTAGCGTATTCAAACTATCTTCTTCATGCTCAACGGGATTGACTTAACACATCAGCGCCAATCAAAATGCCTATGCGGCCTGATTTGTAAAATAAGAAGTTTGCCGACCGCACATTTTTTTGTACATTGGATGTGTTTACATTAGAGGCTACACTGAACTGACAACCTGTTATAGCTGGCTGACAGTTAATAGTGAAGTTACATAATATCCATGTTTCCACTGTAAGGAGATAGAGACGAATTTATCTGTCCCGAAAGTACTACCTCCTACGCCTGAAATGGTAAGAGATGGTTTTTTGTCTTTAGTTGAAGTCGATTTGATAAACCACTCCTGATGTAAAACTTTTGGGATGCAGAATCTAACATGGCACCATAAGGAACGAAAGAGCCGTAACGATTTTTTTACCAAGATTGCTTCTGGTAGCTGGTGGTAGCTGATAACGACATAAATTAGTAGAGGTTCTGTTTTGTAGATATAGTAAAAATTTAAGTGGACTCTACCACTGCATTATCGTAGTACAATAATAAATGATGTTTAGCTGAATAATGACCAGAGCGACCAGATTTGGAATTTTTTATTGTGTGTTCTCTTTTTAAATCATTGATTCACAACTACCATCTCTTGCCTTCCTCATGGTGTTGCGATGGAATTAAATTTCCAAAGCAACAGCAATTAGAAATGTTTTGCTTTTAGAAGGCATAAAATGTATAAGAGCACAATGACACATTGGCGGCCACAAGAGCCTTTCGATCACGTGACGAAGCCTGTGTTTAAATCGATCAATTCATTCCGAATTACTGTGACTTTTTTTTATGTAATGTCACATTTTCATTTTTGTGTTGCCCCCCAAAGGTTAAGTTTGCGTTTGTTGTGTTTATTGGTTTAAGCCAAAGATTAAGATGGCGGAATTTGCATAAAACTACGATATGTTTTTAAATTTTGTTTAAAAATTCTTTTGTGAATCGATTTCGCTTAATGTTTTTACGAATAGAATAAATTAATTGAAGCAATTAATGACAAAACCTGCAAGTCGTTTTTGTACCTATCGCCAGGGACTTGCAACACGTAGAAATGCACAACGTTTACTTTTTGACGACATTCTCATTGTATTTACTATGATAACAACGCTAAAACCCGTTAAAGGGCTTTTAAACGTTGTCAAGGTATCGATAAGCAAAATTCATTCTCAAATTTTATCTTACTGGACAAATCGTTATAATTAGTAGGAAACTGAGAATTGTCTTCAATTCTTTGAAAACCAGCAGATAATAATATATAACAACGTATTATATATTATACTGTATATTAGAGTCGTTCTCTAATGGTCCAAATGCAAGTTTGCATGTTTAATGTTTTTTGGGATTAATGAGTTTTTCACGATTCAAAGCATCTACTAAGACAAAACAAACCTTTTTGAAAGATTTGCGGTGGCCGAAATATAGAAGATCTATGATTATTTCAATACTTCACTAGTGAAGCTTTGAAACCTTGATCCTTGATCATGTACCGCTAAATGGAAGAAAAGTAGCATTGTATGCAATACTTAAAATATGATACTTAAAATGGTACATGATCCAAAAGTTTGTCGGATTTCTTTAAAGATGAAATTAAATCATTCTTAAATAAAAATCATCCAATTATTTAGGCAAAAAAGCATTTGTACTTTCACCAAAAAAGAGGTAAGAACAAAGACGCCTCATTATCTATACAGTTTCTTAAATAGAATACTCGTTTTCTTTATGAAATGTCACATTGAAAATGTGTTAAAAAACGCATCAGTAAAGAATTTGGATAAAAGGTAAAGACACAGAGAGAAAGAGAGAGAATGGCAATTGATAAAATACTTAAGTTCTGTGATACCGTTTTCGTGATTATGTCTTACAGTGTACGAACTACGAACAAGTTTTCAAAGAATAGCTATTGACGATCGTATTAAAACGACATAAGGGTTGTGAAATGAAACCTGTTTTTAATATTTGACTTAAACACTATAATTTATTCTCCGTGTTTGGCGCATATACATTTTTGTCATTCAAATTTTTTAATCATTCAATATTAAATTTAAGTATTTTTATTTATTGCACGTTTATATTTCTTTGCAGGTGAGTGCTATGATATTTGACATTTTTAAAGCTTTTCAAATGTGAGAAAATTGTTCACGAACACAATTAACGAAAGGTAAGAGACTTGGTTCCTTAATTTGTGAACAAGAGCAAAATTTCTTAAATTTTGTTATACTAAATACCACCTTTACAGTTGACGACACTGGAAACATGAAGGCGAGTCGACTTAATTTTGTTCCTGTTTCGTGTCATGTACCCTACGGAGGTACGCAGTGTGGTTACGAAACCTGTTTCCTTTCTACGATACATTTATTTTCCCGATACACTTTGCCGCAAACGGTTCCTTTCTTACATCTATTTATGTAACAATGTTGGTATCTATCTGTATATAAATATTTGGAGTATGTACAGTGTAGTGTCAATTTCGTTCGGTTTGTAAATCTTCCTTAATGTTGTATAGGTTTGCTGTTTTATGTAAAAGCCTGGAACAAAAGAGGCTTTCTCGTAATTCTACTTTAATTTTATTAGTCGCGTCACTTTCAACGATAAAAGCGTCTGCGAATAAACAAATCATTTGATAAATAAAAATGTGTGCAAGAATTTCGCTTGTAGAAGATCGCTAGCACGGCTAAAAGTTAAGTTGACTTTTTCAAGAAATTCTAAATCTGTTCCTGCGAGCCATCTACATTGTGACGCGCAAACTCGGGCATCCCTCATCTTGATCACATGAATTATATGATTTCATTTCATTGTTATTATATTATTAGTATGCAGATATCGTTACATAATGACCACCCAATTTATGCGATTATAAGAAGATTTAATTTCATTTTATTATATTATTATTACATAAATATCTAACATAATTAAATTATAATTTAAATCAAAAGATTATGCATTATCATTACATATATATAGTTATATACAGTCGGTTCGCTAATTCTTGCAAATATATATATACATAACCGTACCTTTTATAGAGCTAGCTGCCAAATCAAGAGGAGAGCAGCCATTCTTATAGGAATAGTGAAAAGCAAGTGGTATGAGGGCCTGATTAATAGACCAATTGTTAATATTCAATTATTGCTGTAGAATAAGCATAGATAAGCACCTAAGGTAAACAATATGTTTTACCCACTAAAATTACATTCCATCAAGTGTCCCCGAAGCATTACGAAATTATGTACCCGCCAGCAACCCCGGTTGACATAGTATAAACAGCGCGGCAAATCAGCCATGTGAATGAGCCGAGCTTCAGCGTTTCGATAGCAAACCTTGAGTTGAGATCGTTCAGCTTCTAGCATAGCAGAACACAACTGGGATTTTTTTCTCTGCTCCGACGGTGATGCCTCTTTCCGATTCTTCCCCTGATATCACCGGCGGCCACACTATGAGGCAGTGATAAGAAGCGTGAGAGTGAAAAGTGAAAAGAAGCGAGATCGTCCCAGGTGAGAGTGGTTACCGCTGACGGTGCAGATATATATTAAGTGTAAGAGTAGTCATTGCTATGTTATGGGAATAAATTCGGCTTACTACGTCAATAATAGTAGTAGATAGTGTTTCAATTGCGCTACTGTACAACGGCGAAACGAGTACCAGCGAAGGTGGCGACGCTCTTTCGTAAAGTGGGTCCTGGCGACGTCTGAACTCGTACAATACCAGGTATTAAAATACCATGTTACAATGGTATACCCGAGCACGGACTTTCTAAGGGGATAGTCATAAAAAGAAATTTTCTTCTTCGCTTCTTAAGAGAAATATGTTCATCGCAAGGCTACAATGAAAATAGCTACAGCGCTGTCTTAAATACAATTCTGCCGCTGTTTAATTATAGTTCGCTACCGCCTTCTGCTTTACTGCAGCAGTAGTAAATTTATCCGGCTGTAATTCTGGCAAAATTCGACGCAGTCTTCGGTCAAAAGTTTTCTGCTGCTACCGTGTCACTTTTAGAATTTTTTTTGTATGCCCCCCAAGGAGGCTGTTCTATTTTGCAGCAAGACAAATCATTGTCATTTCGTCCTCTTCTCTATCGATTATACCGTCCAGAAATAAATTAACTAATAAGATCTTCTTATCCTACATTATTACAATGAGGCAATTATTTATAATATCATATTGTTACGGAAATCCCAAATCCAGTTAATGCTAACTAATTGATTTTTGCCATGTAATAAATTCCGTAGTGTATATTCGCGGGGCGTCATGCAGCTGACGGCCGAGGAAAATGATTAGCGGAAAACCAGGTTAACGGATTAAAAATAAAGTCAAGAAGACAGATAACACTAACATGCTTGTAAAAATGCATATAAGTACACTATTTGCGGATCGCAGAGTTAGTCGCACGAGAACATTTGAGTCGGACAAGAACATTTATGTCGAAAAAGAATATTAAAGTTGGGAAGTCGAGAGTATTGCCAAGGTAAAATGTAAATAACCCTAGCCTTAAAGGATAGTTTGTAAATAGAGAAACTTGAAATTAAAAGAATTTTGAAGTGCATTTCTCTTGAAAATAATATCCACAATCTAGTGATACTGACCGTATCGAGAAAAGCGGAAACTTTTATCAATATGAAACAGTTAGGGAAAAATTTAAGCCACTGCTGCACCGTCAAGAGAGAATTTCTATTACACCCTACGTAAGGTCTTTTCCTATCCATGTCTATAAACCGAAGGAATTTCTGCTGAATGTCTAAGAGATGCGTACTCTTGAAGTATTATTCACTGCAAAGGTGAGAAGAAATCCTTAACGGCCAAAAAGCATTGATTGCCAAATGAAGAGATTATTAAATATCAGTTGATTAAATCGTCGCCGAGAATATTTCAACAATTAAGGGAGGTTTATACTGTACCTGATTCTCCCCCATGCTTTGCTGTTCCAGTGAGCGTAAATCAACTTCATTAAATAAAAAACCGTCAGTCTCCTAGACCAGCCGTAAGAGGATCCCATTTTTCTCATTCTTCTGTCTTGAAAAGTATTATACAATCCATTTAATTTCGATAAGTCTTAAGAGACACATCTTCGAAGAAAGTTTTCTGACCATTGTCTTAACCGTAACTAAATTTATTAAATGTAAGCATTGTCTTCGCTATCGCTAAATTTATTGAAAATAAGCATTGACACACCGAGTAATCAAGGGTATTTTTTCCGAATTAAACCAATTTTATAAATTACTAATTGCTCTCTCGAAAGCAATCAACAGATTTAATAAAAAAAAAAAATTAATAAAATAAAAATGTTGGAGGACTTACACCCTCCGCAACTACGAGTTAATTACATACTTCACCGAATTTTATCAAAAAACCAAAAGTTCTATGGAAGAATCACGAAGAAGAATGGCTCAGTTTATTACCACTGAACATAAAGATGAAGAATTGATCGACTTCTAGAGTTACAAGCCGAATACGTGCCACCAAAGTCTCCAAATACTGGAAGCGAAGCCAGCGAAAACATGAGTACGAAAGCAGCGTCAACATTATGAGTGATTATTCCTGCAGAAACTCCACTATCAATCGATGAAAAGTGCTCCATCATGGAAACGTGCGCAAGTGGAATATTAAATACGATGGAAGACTAGACCCATTTATGTTCATTGAGAGAATAGAACAACTAACAGAGTTTAGAGTACAATGCGTTAAAAACTTGAAGATGAAGCACTGACCTGGTATCGACACACCAATAAGCAATGGATGTTTTGGGATATCTTTAAAACAGATCTCCTAAAATTCTTCCTCCTGCCTCATTAGCGAATCAATGAAACTTTCAAAGATTATGTACTGGGTTTACAACACCTAATGCGGCATAGTAGGATGAATGAAAGAGAAAAAGTAGAAAGAGTTTTATCGAATGCACTCCTCATTCCTCATTATAGGTAATAGGTATAAGACAACGAGAAGAACTTCTCGAACTAGCCGACGATCTCGAGAGTACACCTGCAACAAATGCCAGTACATCTTATCGTGAACAAAACCAGATGATAAATTCCAGAAGTTATGCTCCAGACAATAATCGACGTGCAACTAATAACCGGAGAAGTGACTGCCGCCATCATACGAACAATAGTCAAAGGAGATTTGCAAGAGAGCCAAATCGTCATTCATGTGATTGAATAGGGAGGCAGCGGGCGCCGAATATCTAACCCCTCCATCAAATGCCCAACATTACCATGCAACGATTATAAGCTCACGATTACGTTATCAGCTCTTTTATCATAGTTCACTTAACTTATCATTTGGTGAGTTACCCACTGAGTCAGCTCAGACAATGAGTCAACAATTCAAGTCCAAAGAGTTGTAGAACGGCATGTAGACATACGTAATCGAATAGAAATAGTCACATTTCAAAAGCGTCGGGCGGTATAATCTAAATTTATAAAAGCTTTCAAAGCTGTCAATTTCTAAAGCCGGTCTCTCTACAATCTTTGTGTGTGAACTTTTGGATAACGTATATTGCATTGCTCGGTAGCCAATCATCTTAGATCACAGGAACGCTTATCCAAAAATTAGTTGTACAAATACACAATGGCGACAATCATATAGCACATAAACTAGAGCAGCCAGAATAGCTTATAATACAGAGAGAAAAGAGAAAACCCTGACAGCACGCATCAATCAAAATGAAAAGCACCATAATAGCGAACGAGTTGGCGGCGATCAAGAAATCCTACAAGAATTCCTTAAGAAAGAATTGACGGAATCCAAAATATTCATGGCGATCAATCGTCAATGAGGAAATCGACAAATTGTTTGCTAAGGGCTGTATTGAACCTTCCAATAGACCTTGCAGCCTCCCTATGACACTCGTGAATAAACATAATGATACGAGGCGACTTTGCGTACATTATCGTCTGTTAAATAAACGATCTACTCCAGATGCTTATCCTTGCCGCCGATCAGGCATACCCTGCTCAGTTTGCGTAATATCAAATATATCCGTGGTATTGATCTCGAAAACGGTTATTGACAGTCCCCTATGGCGGCGAATAGTAAAAAGGCTTTGCAATCGAAGGCCGTGGATTGTACCAATGGACAGTAATGTCGTTCGGCAACGAACGCCAACGCTCAAGGAAAAAACAAAAGCTCCATCGGTACTACAAACCAAAAATGATAGCGTTGAACGCCCAACTAGTAGCAAACTAGTTTTGCCTGTTCACAGAGCCACGCCACTCGTTACCACATCCCTGCAAAAAAAAAAAAAAGGACCTCATCCCCAAACCCAAACTCTTTCTTATTCATACCTGGTAAGGAATTTCTAGAAGAATGGCGAGTGAGAACAGACGGCCAACAGATTGCCACGAAATCAAATCAAAAGGCACAGTTGATGATGAGTTTCAACTGTTCGTGAATACAAACGAGAACAGCATGAAGGGGGCACCGACGACTTGCTGCCCTTATCGTGAACATATATTGAAACCGTTTACGAATGACCCCGACGTGGAAGAGGCTCCTACGGTATGGGAGCCCGCAAGGTAACCTAATGAGTCAAATGCGTATTCAGCATCTTGGCTTGAAATACCAACTCCGAATCCTAAACCCCTTTTTTTAAAGGGGAACTAATTAAAATTTTGTATAATATGGGGCAATTTGTATTGGATGGTACACATTCGAAATGTCTAAGATCGTAGGCAATTTACAAATTTTTGGAATTAGTTTGATTTAGAGAAATGTATGTGATTGCAAGAGATAACCTTTAGTAACTCTGCGCGCTCTGTGGTCTTATTGCTTTACTTTGTGTCTAGAATTTCAATAATTTCTTTTTTGTATTTTGTTGGTTTATTGATTTATATGCTTTTATTTTATTTTATAAAAGTGTTTCAATTTATTAAATTATATTGACATTTTTGTCGAGATATTCATTATGTTTTTGCGATCAGCGTTTGATGCTCTCGTTAAAACAAAACAAGAAAGTCTCTTTCATATTTTTTGCGTGTTGTTGCTTCCAAAGATCTGTGTTGGTTCACGGTTACAGTTTTTGTCTCGGTTTACTCGTTATTTTTTGTATTATTGTATAATTTAAAAGACTATTTTTGAATACGTCACAAACTTTTTTATTTTTTCTTTTTTTACAAACGCTATTTTGTCTGTTGCATTCTGACGTAGACTTATACAAACATGGTTTATATATATTATGTCGAACCAAAACAGGCCCTGATTCTGAAAGACTCATTATAGGTTGCGTTACTGTCATGCGAAATGTGCAGGTATTACTGGCCGTGCTGCAAACGCAGTCCTTCGAAAGCATTACGTTGATCACGTACCAACTGTAGAAAGCGCGACGTTGACTTTTATAAGCTTTTCATGGAGACAAGGGATGGGTTTTCTGAAGTAAGTAAAAATTTCTTGACACTGTGTGGAAAGTTTGAAAAAATGAAGACTACGTTTGATGAGTGTACTAATCCTCTCTTCCAGCCCGTAAAAGACCAACTTGTTGCATAGCGTGCAGCACTTCACCTCAGCCCGTGCCTAAATTTCATACATCTTTCCATTTTGCTCGCTACCATTCCTCTTCGTCCTCATCGTCTATAAAGAATGTTAGCATTTTCTTCATCGTAAACATAGCTGGTAATGTAAATATTACAAATAAGTTGCGAAGTCCTCCTCATGTCAGCTATGCTGAGGTGGGAGAAGTACCTCCTCCGATTGGTGCCATCGAGCCTGTTCTGTCTACATCTCCAATATTAACAAAAATAGCAAATCTATTTTTCTCCCTTGCTGTTCGGGCGTATCCGCTGGCCACTATACTGGACAATTCGCGCAAAGCTGCACTTAAAGATATAGTCACTCCCCCTATTTTCTCACCAAGTTAAAATTCTGTACTTGTGAATATCTTTCCTAATACGAACGACATCTGCTTGACAGCAGTATCACGAGGAGGGCAATAATCGTGTCAAGACTGGCCTCTGAGGATAACGTAAAAAGTTATCTGCAGTTATCAGCCCCATCGATCAATATGAAGCATCTTAGCATTTTTAAATTGGCTCCATCCCAACATGGAGCTATTTCGTGTTTTAAGGAGCTAGTTCCGACTGAAAACATAGGAATTTTGCTAAAGCAATCATTGTGGTCAGTTGGATTCTTAATACAGGAATTAATTCCTCGGGATCCACCCCGTAATACTAATTCGATAGTTCTTCCACACTCAAAAAATTGAAAGTTTCCTCAGTTCCCTAATTTAAGTGCATTCGAAAATTTTCTGATTTACATTCGTCGGAACTTTTCACTAGTCTCTCTAGGTTTTCAGGAATGATTGATTGGATCGCTTTGGTGGTGGTGTTTTAATTGCCTGTCTGCTGCACACCCTTCATATTCATTTGATATTCCTACTCCTCCTGACGTTGCAATTTATTGCCAATCGCGCGAAAATTGCCAGTAAACAGTTATGTGTAACTTGCTCTTACATGGATATCCGTATATATAAGAAACACGCTGCCATCACTTGTGAAGTCGAAATCTGAACCTAATTGTATATGCCAAATCTAACTTCCTCAAATAAACATTATGATTTTAATAAAACCAATATCTTACTGCTTAAATCTCATCTTTCATGGTCGATTTTTGTGCTAGAAATATTGAAACGTTACTATTATCATTCTGTAATGTATTATACCTAGCTATTTCTACATCCATTCCAATCAAATAGCTTCGCCCTGCCACCGTGGTTTAACAAGAGCAGCAAATATTATAAAAATAGGAAAAACATATTTTTCAAAAAATTTATGAAAAGTGGTTCTGCTTACGACTTTTTCGCCTACTCTGCTGCAAGACATTCAATAACCTCAACGACTAATATTATCGCAGATACCTTCTGTTGATAAAATGCTCATTGAGTGTTGATCCTAAATTTTGTAAGTTTGTCAATTCCAAAAGAAAAATCTCCCTTGCATGTTTCGTTCAATGGCTCTAACTGATTATATTGTCAAATCTCTTTCTATCTTTCTATCTTTCAGAAGAAATTTTTCAGTTACTGGTTCTGATTTAACTGTTAGCTCTCCATATCAGAACACCACATTGATCCTTCCTAACTTGGTTTTTTCAGGAAATTAGGTTTTAACTGGGTTGAGGTCTCCAATATATAGTTGCGAGCCTGGGCCTGATGAGACTCCACCATGTACTCTTAAATCATGCCCTGATGAGCTATATGATGCTATTTCAATTATTTTTAACCAGTCCTTGAAATCATGTGCTGGAAGAGTACTTTTCTTATTCGACTTCGCAAATGTGGAAACAGTCAACGTGTTGAGAACAATAGAGGCATTGCCAATTTGTCAATTGTTAGTCAGTATTTAGATTTTGCCATCAGATATTATACCTCTCCATTCCAGGATAACTTTAAGAAGTGTAGATTAAGTGTTACTCTAAGATTTTACTTGCCATATTATTAAAGCTTTTTCTTGTGACTTTGGCACGGATGTCGTATATGCTGATCTTAGTAAAGCGCTTAACTCAGTTAACCATAAGTTATTGATCTTCAAACTTCAAGCCTCTTGCTTCCGTCTGTGCATAATGAAATAGATCAGCTCTAATCTGCATAACAGAACATTCAGAGTTCTGTTGAACTTCATCACTTCGGATGAATTTTCCTTAACATATGGGGTTCCTCAAAGCATCCACTTCGGACCGTTTTTATTCAATTTACACATTAATGATCCCCTTCGGTGATTAAATTCAGCCAGATCTTAATGTACGCTGACGATGTTAAACCGTTTTCTTTCTTTTCCTTGGAATCCCAATCGTATCAGCTTCAAATTGATTTAAATAATTTGGTTACATGGTGGTCGTTAAATTTTATGAAATGAAATCTAAATAAACGCAAAAAGCTTTCTTTCTCAATAATTCTTTCATTCAATACTAAGTGTTTCATCAATTGAGCTCTCTTTAAGTAAAGCTAGGTCCGCGCTTGGTTTCAGTAAGAGATGCTTACCTAGACCAACACTTGAATATGCCGCTGTTGTGTAGTCTCCTTCCTACAGATGTTACGTAGACTCAATTGAATTCTTTCAAAATCTATTCTTACTGTTTGACCTTAGGAATTTGTCTCTCTGCCTTCTTGTGAAAATCGGTTGCTTCTGTTATCCTTACCATCACTTGAGAAACGTAAATTTATTCTTCGTGTTCCCTTCTTAATTACTTTAATAAATGCTACTAATGATTCGGTCACGTGGTCATTAAGCTGAGTCAGTATAAATATAATTATGAGCTGTTTAAACCGTTCACAGTTGTTTGCAGAAACCTTAAATGATGTCTATCACCTAATTTCAATATCGCATTCTTTAAAGACTATCAATATAATTATACTGAATGCACCTATGACGCATTTAAACTTACAATCTTAACACCTCAGTCGAAACTGAACTGGTGTTATTTACTGCTATCGGTTGCTAAGCTTTTGCATGTTTGCAATGGGTTAAGGGGTCACTTGCAACTTGGATCTGTATTTGCTGTGGATATGTCTCCATACTAGCTGTGCACATGTTTTTTTCTTTTTTTCTTTCTTATTTGTTTTTACAGGAATTACTATTTAATTATTTATTTATTTACTTTTTTTCGTATTTTTACTTCTCCTTATATACTTTATCCTAGTTTTTAACATTAATTGGTATAAGATTTACTTATAAGGGTCAATTGAATTCAGCTGTTGATTTATTTTAGATGAGTATCATGTGTAAGTAAGTAAAGTGAATCAATAAATATTCATAGATCGTTCACAATTGTTAAAAAAAAAATTTATATATATATATATATATTGTTACGGAAATCCCAAATGCAGTTAAAGCTAATTAATTGATTTTTTCCAAGTAATAAATTCCGCAGTGCATATTCGCGGCGCGTTATGCAGCTGCCGGCCGACGAAAAAGATTAGTGGAAAAACAGATAGGGAAAAACCCAGGTGAACATTTGCAGCGCGTCATACAGCTGCCAGCCGAGGAAAATGATTAGCAGAAAAGCAAGTTAACAGATTAAAGGTGAAGCCATGAAGTTAGATAGTAGTAACATGCTTGTAAAAATGTATATAAATAGACTAATTGCGGAAGGCAAAGTCAGTCGTACGGGAACATTTAATTACTTAATTTGAACGATAAAGCTATAAAAAATCGATCTGCAGACAATAGCATGAAAGCTCACACAGTTCATCTGTGGCAGCTGCCGCATAGCCGAGCAGTTAATAGTCCCGACTACCATGTCGGCCTTGGTTCAAGTCTGTGTGCGGGTTCACCTACAATTAGTAAAGTCATATCAATCACAAATTGGGCAGACAAATTCCCTTTTCACCAACAAACCATAGTAACTGTGACAAGTTACAAACCAAAACGTAAATTGTTGTGGTCTGTATTTACCAAAACTTGTCATCTTCTCAAAGATCTTACTACTCACCTACTTTTGTTATAAAGTTCTAAAAACTAGACTTAGTCCTATAGCAAATTGCTGTCGTGTGTTGATGCGCACTGCTAAAAATTAGATAGTTTTCAATATAAAGTTTCAATTTTCATAGGAACTGTTATAGAAGAGGGGATTCGAAATATTGGGTTATATGATCTGAATTTTTAACATCAATTTCGTACGTCGAAATATTCTTACTCAGCGATTTTTGTTAAGAAATTTTAGATGTATAAGTTTTTTAATAAGACTTTCTAAAAAAACAGGAGTTATATAATTCTAAAAATAATCCCCCCCAATTCGTTTTTAATACATAGTTAGACATCAGACGGACAGACGTGCTTAAAACGATTCAAAAAATGATTCCGCATTGATCGTTATAATAAAAGATCAATACATCTTAAGCCCTTCTCTGTGTTCCATATATCGGCTCAGATTTAATGTATCCTGTACTACAAGTGGTATAAAGTATAATCATTTTTGTTGTAAATTGACAATGCAGATGAAAAAATGAGCAAAAACTGATCAATTAAAGATCTTAAGGTATATCCAGACGATTTTTCCGTTGAAGGAAAAAGTAACCAGTACGTTTAATTTTCAGGAAGAATTCTCCTGGACAACATAAGACTTTCTAGTCTGCGTTTGATCTCTTCTTGTACAAACGAAGTTTTCATGCTCGCTTGGAGCAAGAGCAACAGCATCCGTTCTTATACATTACTACTAGTATGTAAGAGTAATAGTCTGTAATACTAACAAACCCAAAGATCAAAGCGAGCTACCGACTTTGCAGAAAAGATTTTAGCGTAGAAACCGGTACCGAAATGTAATTGCAAACTCCCACTATATCCCGAAATATTCCCGAAAATATGAAAGATAAATGAAATATTTTAATTTTTAAAAAACATACTGCGCGTACTTGATATCTGAAGTGCAGGTACCTGATGGAGAGTCTACAGTTTCTTCTCTTTTCATGTTTTAACCGCTAAGACAACTACTCAATTTTTTCAAAAAGTTTTATTAAACATTATTCCCGCAAATTCAAGAAGTTTTTATTAACCTACGTGAACAAAGAAGACGAAAACGCTGGCGATTAACTCCTTGGTAGGCTTATCATTTTCTCCATTTTTTGCTTTATTACATCCGTGGAAAAAAAGTGCCAAAACACCAGTTACCCGTTACCTCCTTAAAATTTCTAAGAAAGATCCTTACACATTATTATTATAGTGTACCACCAGAAAGCTTTATTTTGTGCTTTGTAACTGTTCTTAAGATAAAGGCGCATTACAACAAATGAGCAATTAAACCACTTGCTTTTATCAAATTCATACCATAAGTAAAGTATAACTCTATGCGTTTGAATAACGTCTCAAATTCCATAAACAATATGTATATAGCGGTTATAATAATTTATTGAATGGTTCATATCATATTACACATTTTTGCCCAAATAAACCTTTTGGTTAAGCAATACATGTTCAGTATACATAACAAAACAAAAATTTACCTTTAATCAGAAGTTCATTTCCGTTCACATTTTAACTTTTTCCTGTGTATCTGAACAAGATATGTCTAAACAATAACGTGCGGAACAAAAGATATATATAATGCCACGTGTTATCAGCAATCGCCATTACTTGCTTCTTTATTGCTCTCATAACTGAAATATATGAAAGGAAACTACAGATATTAATAGGTTCGTAAATGCAGAAACACCTACGAGACTGCAGAGAGTAAGAAGAAAGAAGTACAATGCTAGAGCCGAAGGAAAACAAAGAGAAATAAAAAGAGATTTTCACTCTGAGGCGAAGTTGTACATATTTGGTTGAGTTATATATATAAATTTCTCTTTTCATTACGATTTCCCTTGTAAAAAATCGAATGAAAAGAAAAGCTTGCTACAAGTCTAAAGCTCAAGCTTTGTTAAAGTTTACATTAGGATGTATAATAGAAAAATAGCAGAATAGAATAGAAAACTTAAATAATAGTAGAGTAACAGAAATTGCTCTCGCGAGGAAAAGCTTGGTATTTTAGAAAGCAAAGGTCTTAAAATAGAAAAGTTTTGCGACATTTTCGCTAAAAGCAAAAATTCTTCTATTATTTTCGACTTGCAGAGTGAATATAAAGAGAATTCAATGCTTTTAGAGTGCTCAAATGATGGGAGCAGTAAATAAATGATGGCGTTTTAAGAGTGTAAGAATAAAGAGCATATGCTTTAATAGTAAAGGAATTCATAGACTGTAAAAGCAGTAGGTAGGAAAAGCGTCCGTAACATAGATGTGACGAAAAAAGAAGAGATGGAAAACAATAATGTTAGTTCTTGTTTAAATGTCTGCAACTTAGGTCCTACAGCTACTTAAAACAAGGACATTTACATCTTTGTTAGTAATTTTACAGATAGTTATACAAAATTGTTATCTCGCTTAAAATTATACTTTTGTGTAAACTTGAAGCAAATATTGAAACTTACAGTACAAATATTTTAGAACCAACGTCGTTTCGAAGCAAGTAAATCGATTGTTGTACTGTCGAAAGTTTTCAGTTTTTCATTTTTATATTTATTATAAATGGATAAATAGCGTAAAATGGATTTCGAGGAATTCTTTTCAAAAAAGTTTTTTAGAGCAAACTCTAACATATATACAAAAAGTTGTCATATATAGCGTAACATAGCGCTTTTTAATTACTTTGAAATTATAAAACATACATATTAATTTAATTTGCGTGTATCTGATGTCTTTTCTGATGCTAAACCAATTTACAAAAATGACTGTTTTATTATAATCTGGGACCATAAAGCAAAGCAATATAAATATATAGGTAGATACTCCCTCGTATAAATAATGGTGATAAAAACAACGGGAATAGCAATTAAGAAAACTTTAATCACAAACCGTAAAATCTGCACCATTGGACAAAGTTATTATAAATATAAATTAAATTAAAAAAAAAAAAAAATTAAATTCATGAAAGTCAGTGTAATTGGCACTACAAGCAAGATGTATTCATGCGCGTATTTAAGTACATTTGTGTGCTGTTGTAAAATTATAATTAAGTCGTTTGCCAGTGCGTTTGTGAAAAATAGACTAGGATGATCGTTAAAATACATAAATTTTAGTAAATAAATTTTGTCAGTAAATAATCTATGGCCAATATAATTCGGTTTCGCTAATTTTTAGCATATAGACAATGGCGGGTATAATATTTAATCTTAGATTAGATATGTGTACACATTACATGTATATGTATTGAAATTGGGTGCTTTATAAATCATATCTAATATTTTCTTTTCTTGCTGAATTTTGGCTATAGACAGCTTGGACATCGGTGCTTGTGTGGTGTGTTCAGTTATTTACCAGTTGTTGTACAGGATACATCAAAGTGTAAAAAGATAGAGGTCATTTACGGTAATGTGTTTTTTCTGTTTTTAACTCAATAGAAATGACAAAAAGAAAATGAGGCGTATGGAAATGATTAAATTGGCTCAGATTGAAAAGTTGAAGAAATCTTCAACATCTGCCGATTGAGTCGTTTTCTCCACACCCGTCTTTTTCTTGTTCAGATCAATACAGTCATATTTAGCAAAAGTTAAATATGTGCGAGAATATTTTTAAATAAAGTTGGATTTTATGAAAAAATAAATTTAATTTTTTTATACATATAATATAATGATATACAATGTTATAAACGGAGATTAAAGACTTATCCAATTTCAATAACTTGCAACATTCATGGCATCCCAAGGGTTAATATCTTACTGGGGAAATGCTTTGATTTTTTGATGACTGGGCTGGTGATGCCAGGAAAATAAACTTGGGGATAATGTAGTTAAAATTTTCCAAGTACGATGAAAACCAAAATATATAATTCATCAAAAATTTTTATTATCATTGTATTCACTTTTACGTCCAAAGAAAAATTACTATAGAGAAAGACAAAATTGTCGGAAATATAATACTCTCTTAGTGCACGCTTAAAACCCATTATAATAAATAAATTAAATGAAAACCAAACAATCGCTCGACCTCTGAAACGACCTCTGATGCCAAAACTTTATAATTTATTTTTTTTTATTTATTAATTTTTATATTATTTATATTTATTAATTTTACAAGGAATGTACCATGCAAGGAATGTAAGGGATGCAGTTCAA
Organism: Glossina morsitans morsitans; assembly: GCA_001077435.1. Lineage (NCBI taxonomy): Eukaryota > Metazoa > Arthropoda > Insecta > Diptera > Glossinidae > Glossina > Glossina morsitans. The sequence goes on along the minus strand of CCAG010016469.1, from coordinate 150,481 downwards.
CTTTTGGATTTTTAATTTCAATGAGGAAGACTAAACAATTTTCGAAATATAAAGTTACAAGAAAGTTTGTATTAAAAGACTACACTAACTATAGCGCAGCCATAATGTGTATAAACACATGAATACATTACATTATATTCTCATTCATCAACAATATTTTAAAATGTAATATCTTAAACAAAATAATCTACTTAACAGAATTATTTAAAAAACTGCTTCATTTTATTAAAATTCTTAATAAAAATGAATTGCTTTTCTTTGTTGTATTGTTTTCGTTTTACGTTACCAATACTTTTGAATTTAATGAAAGGAAATAATTTGCGCTAAAAAAATGGACTTGCCCGACATGCAATGTTGTTCAGTCCTTTTTATAAATCAAAAAATAAGAAAAGAAACGTAAGCGACACAGTCCATTTTTGTGTTGGGCGAATATATTGTAATATTATACATTTTATTTTATTTTGAAGTATTATTACGCAAACATTCAAACTTCAAAACAACTTTTTATTATTTTCGCTCATTTAAATATTTTTTTGCCGAGTTTTTCGGAAACGGAAGATTTTTTGTGCTTTAAATGATACTTAAAAATATTTTTATTACTACTGGGAACATATATTTTGTTCATCAATTTGTATTTCTCAAAAACGTGCGCCAGACATTTATTGACCATGCATAAACTTAATTGTTATTTGATTTTAAACGCAAACATAATTTTTTGTTCTTAAAAGCCCGAACATTATAACCCCGAGCAAAGAAACTAGAACACTCTTACCTGATCGTATTTATAAGTACGAAGGCATACATTTACATATAATATATGTATAGAAGTAGTGAGCTCATAATTAATGAAAAGATTGTGTAGATGTACGCTTTGGTCAGTTTCTAAGATTCGCTTCTCATCCATTGGGAATGCTCGAGCATTGTATATCGTATTCCGAATGTGAAAATAAAACTTTTGTGGTCTACACACGTGTATGTATTTCAATCGTCCATTATTATTATTATTTCATTTTGGTTTTGTACGTACAAGAATAAATAATGTGCTCTGCAAAAATAGCTACATTTTGGTCGCACTTTATACAGACTGCGGAGTACAAATGCAATTCTACCCGGAATAAGATAATTCTATATAAAATTGGATCAACTCTGTACAGGCGTCTATACTCGTAAACAAAAAATCTGGGGTCGGTTAAGGATTATCGAGCAAAATCGATCGAATAAGTGTTTGCTCGATAGAGAACGTAAAACGCCACACTAGCTCCAAAACAAAATAGTTGTCGATCTTTATGTTTAAAAGGAAACCAAAGTAAAATATCGGTGTAAAATCATATATAAAATCAATGAATATAGAAACAGTACTTAACCCCAGAAATTGCAAAATGTTTGCAAAAGTGATCATACCGAATATTTGTTTTCGATGCTTTCACCCGACGGTACCATAAAATTTGAAAGCGGTAAATACATATGAAATTAACGAGCAAAATTGTTTGGACCACACCATAGACGTAGAAGCTATAAAAATCAAGTTAGCTATTGAAAAAAAAAACTTTAAAATTGAAACAAACAATTATATATTCAATTTATTAAACTTTTCATTATACGATCTCTAATTCTTTCACCTGTCGTTTTATAACCACCATAGTACTCATTTTACTCATTCTATTCATTTATTTATTCATTTTAATTTTTTTCCATAATGTATGTAACACCCAACAGGAAACTTCGGAGATTTAGTCATGTCTGTTCGTCTGAGTGTCTGCGTGGTGTGTGCTGTTGGCGCTCTCCTGGTCGCAAAGATGGAGCGTAAACTGACCGCAACTCTGTTTTTTTTAACAAAAATTTTTAAATTTTTGCTCGTTACTCGGAAATTATAAAAGTTAGGAGGTTGAAATTTTTCACATTTATTTTACTCCTTACGTGGAAAAAGGGACAACATCCGCCATGTCCACACAGAATTACAAATGATTAAATCTCATTTGATTCACCTTTTTGAGGTTTTATGCTTATTTGTCATTAGGCAGACCGAATGTTTAAAATTATATTGTACACTGAAAACTATATTGTACAATGAAGATGTATTATCTGCCTAAAAATGGTTTAATTTTAAAACGATTAATGTAGACACCGCGATTAATGTTTTCTTAATAATACCAGCGGTGCGAGTATCAAATGAAAGAACTTAGGGAATAGAATGCGGAAAGCGTAGTGGTGGGTATGCGAGATTCGGCCCCCGCCGAATATAACTTTCTTACTTATTGCAGTTGTTGTTAAAGCTCTTGACGTAAATTGCATAAAACCTCCGCTTCTCAAAAGTAATAAAGCGGCACAAGATTGCGAAATAGATGGGACAGTGACAGAATTGTGACCTTCAAAATCTATTTTCCCTCCTTAATCGAAAGCAAGGAATAAACTGAAAATGTGGATTTTATTGTTCAAATGGGAACCTTATAGAAACTTACTTCCGTGGTGGCAAGGAAAGACTTTAAAATGTATTCTCTTCTTCTTTCTATTTACGTCTTGGTGTTGTTTTTTTATCAATTTCTTTTTTAAATTTTATATTTGGCTTGCTTATTTATTTAGTCTTATTCATTATTTATTTTGCATTGCATTATTTTGCTATACACACAACGACGCTATCAAAAATATTCCGTGACAATTGCAAACGAACGAGAATCCCAATTCGGTACGAAAGCAATCGAGTACCGTCAACCAAAGTGCCATTGTGTCGTTTTTGCCTTCCGTATCGTACGACGACTCGATAACAAGAATCGCAGACGGACCTCCGTTTTCACCTTTTGCGAAAGTGAGGCCAAGTTAGAAATGCTAGTTCTTTATGAATTCTACATGAATTCGAATTCTTTATCCGAATCTCGCATAGAGTATAACAAAAAACATTGCTAGAGCAGATTACAATAAGATGATATGACTTCCATACAAATATATCTGACATTTCGGTTATAACACGCTCAAGATGTATCGGGTAAGTACTTACCTATTACCTATTACTATATCAACGATTTCGTTTTGGTTATGTTTTTCCTACACGTAAGTGGACAGTTTTGTTCTCACTCACGGTTTTCGGTTTAAGAGTTGTTTCTATTTCCTAACACACATGTCCTACAGGATCTTTGAACTTTGCGCAAACGTATACAACATTTAGAAGCATATGAAATAGACACGCATTTGCTATATTAATTGACTTTTAAAATAGCAGACAGAGGCAGAATTTTAACATATTAAATAAATGTGGAATATGCATTTAAAATAATATGCCAGGAAGGCAAGACGTTTAAGATTCTGCGCTGAAAACTGGTGAAGGATACGTACATTTATTATGGTAAGTTTCGAACAGAAAGACCATTTTTCGGAACTTTGGTCATATAATGAAATTATATAAAGGAAAATAGTGGTGAAATTTATGTGTGGGATATTAGAACATTAATAAGCTCGTAAATTTACAGAATATTGCAAAGTTTAAAGTCTTAGTTGAAATGTCTACTTCCAGTTTCTTGCTGTGCGGACTATGTCAAATTGCTAATCGATTTCCTATCAGTGAGATTTTGCGACTGATTTGCATTAGCACGTCCAACAACATTATATCATACTGCCTTTTAATTCGTTCCTTTAATAGGCACAATTAACGTTTCACAAATAACGTCACCGTCTGCTGACAGTTTGATTTGCAAACCGTACATGGGAGATAAATTGATTGTTATAATAAATTGATGGTACTAAACACATAAACTGTATTAACAAAAGCTTCAAATTTATTTGTATTTATTTTTCTGCTACGTTTATTCTTCGACTTTATAGTTAAGCGATTTTGGATAAGGTTTGTTAGTAAAATGGCTTCTCACTAAAACAATTGGTTTCAATCTGCGTCTGCCATCCTGTACCTAGCCATCCCTACTGAGAAGATGTCTCGTCTTTCAACAACGTCATTTTGTTGTGATACGTAATATGAATCGATTGAAGAAATGCTTAAATTGTTAACGGTCTTCGAGGCCGTTTCTGTTAGGAAGGCACAATCTGCACCACTGCCACGTTTGGTTAATTACACTTCACAATCTTGTCCCATTTTTTTTATAGGGCCAAAACTATAGTGGCCCCACTTTCTATGCCTGTTAAGAAATGTATTCATCATTATAGGGAGGAGTATATTCATTTCTTTTATAATTGGAATTTATTAATTGGAATTGGAAAATCAGCAAGAATTGCTGAATCCTCGGTATCGCCCGACTTTCTCGCGATCGTAATTTGATCGATATTGTTTGTTATATAATTAATGAACGAATCTATTGTAATGTGATCGGTTGGCTGAATCCTGCCAATAATTTTCATTATATAAAAATTCAAGGGCAATTTTTCTTGACGTATCCGTAAGCAACCCCAATAACTGAACCGAGATATGTCAGTTGCCCACCATCAATCACAAGATCACTACTAAACTTTTGCCATCTTCCCTTATTCATTTGATATCTGACAATGGCGAGTTTTCTTCTTCTTTCATTCAGCAAATCAACAACCGAAAATTCGCTGAGATGTGCAAAAAAAAGTATGAAGTATGCTTCCATGCATTATTTTGACCACATGCATCATAGTGTCCAGGAAAATGTTTGCACAAACATTACACAACGGGACAGATGGATACGCTTGCATCGGCCTCGGATTTTGATGTCGATCAAGGATATATATACTTTGTGCTTGTTCTGAATGAGTGCTCCTGGATGTTGCAAGCGTTTTGACAAAGTTCATATCTCGCAGTAAATATCCCTCAGGGGCGGATACAGAAATGTTTAAAGACAATAAAAATTTATTCCGGTATTGTTAAGGAATTTGGTTGCTGTTTAAGCGACGGTGAGAAGAAATTTTTGTTTTTTTTTTTTTTTATATAAACTTGACAAATTCGATAACATATATAGACTTCACAAATTCGTTAACATATTTTGAGGAACTAAAATAAACTAACTTCTAAACGGAAGATGCGTTCAATATTCTTATTTCAATGAATTCGTCCGGAAGAGGCATTGTCAAGAGATGTATATGACTACTCAGTCGGACAAGATATATTGAGCAATGCGTTGAGTTGAAGTTGCTGGCATTTATCTTTTATATGATTTTTGCATATTAATCTTTGGTCAACATCTAAGCCACGATATTTTATACCATTGTTAACAGGGATATTATTGCCATTCAAAAAATATCCCTTATTTAGCGGGAATATAATATGTAATATGCATAGACTCTTCAGCATTCATTTTAATATTTCATTTCTTCAGCCAAAGCGAAATTTTGCTAGGATGAATTTGTAGTTCGTAGCAAACATTCATGCGATCATTATATGAAAATGGAGTTGCTATGATATCTTATGATATTTTATGTGATACACTCAACTTTGAATTATTGGATCTATCATTTTCAACAAATAATGCTTAGGCGCAATAAAGTAGCCAGACTTTAGTTTTCACATTTAGAAATAAAACTCTGCGATAATTTCTTATTTTCAATGGCTTTTTTAACGTATCCATGTTACCATTGGTATTCCGGAAACCGAATCAATAGATTTGTTAAGGTTTAATTTGTTTGGCTTCTGCAACTGATGTATGTCTGGTAGGTCATTGGACACGGATTGTGTAGAAATTTCAATATGCCTACTGTGTTTCAAGTCCAACAAAGGTTACTAGGCTGAAGGGTTTCTTTGAAACAATAACCACAATTTTCTATCTCCGTACTAATTCTGCACCAATTTTTGGACCTATTTTTTAGAGGAACAATTCGTCTAATTGGTCGGTTAAGATATTTGCTCGCTTTCTATAAGCAATGTTCATCAAACATGCCTGAGTTGATGTTGATTAAAAAATTGTTAATTTGTTCATTTCTTACCTCACTTAGCAAGCAAGAGCAGATCCTTTGCAGCTCTAGTCAAATACCTTTTATCTAGGGAACTTCTAGTGTTTTGCCATTGTCTGCGTAATCTCCGCTTGTTTCCGATCATTTATCTTATTTCAAGATTAACACAATATCAAGGCTTCCTGGGAGTAGATATAAAATCAGCTTGGTGAATAAGATTTGTAAAATTTTCTACCCCATCATCTATAGCAGAGAAGCTTCGCAAACTCTGATCAAGGGATAAACTATTATTATTATTATCGATCCACTGAACAAAAATAGCAACATTAATTTTACGGCAGGAACATTTCATTTAAGCGAAAGATTTTGAAGAGTCGTGTTACAGTTGATAGTCAATGGAGAGTGAGGGAAATTTGTGGATCGAGTCTTTGATATAAGAATAAAATTTTGATAAAGGAAAATTTCCGCTTTATGGCGGTGATTGGAAAGCCCGTTGTCGCTCTAAATAGCGATTTAGGTACCTATTTGAATAGTTTGCGGACTATGGGCGTCATCAAAATGGCGACTGTTTGCCATGTCAGGCTGCTTTTTAACCAAATCCTCAAACATACAAGAAAACATATGAAATTGTTTACAAATTGCAGATTTCCTGTGGGAGTCGGTAACTATACCTATAACTTCGACAGAAATCGTCATGTTCGGTGTTTTGTAGGGGCACCTAATTTCCTACATTTTCGTTTAAACATATGTTTTTCTTTTTTGTATACAAAGAAATTGAGTTATGATTATTAGTGTGTATATGCGTTGTTTACTAAGTGCACAAATCGTCTATAGTTTTCTTTTTCAGTAATAAATATTCGTTGCAATAAAGAACAAGAGGGGAAAAAATTAAACAAAGAAAAGAGGTTGAGAAAGTTTTGTATACTGTTGTTTGAATAAAAATATTTTACATTTTGGAGGGCCGTTGTCGTTATCGGCAGTTTTAGCATTTCTATTTATCAGTATAATTGACAATGATTTTGACAAACTGCGTGAATATTCCGAAAACCTGCTTTACGAGCAATGCGAATTTTGACGCTCATTAAAAAATATACCGCCTAGTTTTGGCAAAATCGGATGGCCACAGTGTACAAGGGAAAAACAGCCTATTAAATGTATTTCAGATCGATCGTAAAATCCATAAAGTTAAAAAATTGTCAGGTTTAATATTTGCGTGTGATTGCTTTCGCATGGAACTTGCTCAGTAAATTCCTGTTGTTTCGACGTGGTTGGAGTCAATTATACTGCCTTAGTCGTTCCATTTGTAGTATCGAAATATATTGAAAATTTCGTAATATATATATTTATGAATTCGTAAGAAATGCTTAACTTTCTTAATTCGGTAAGCGTTTCCTACGGATCGTTATTTTCGCCATTTATAGAAACTTCCATTTTTTCATGCACATTTATAAACAAATTTTCACTTTCATATCATAAGTTTTTAAATAGGCATGTTTTGCGCAGAAATCCTTCTAAGTTTTTAACGATTTAACGCATATAGGTATGGCGTGCCAGAATCCGCAATAAATATTTTTTAACAAACATGGTTTTGGTCGGCCTTGAGAAAAATATGCATACTTCTTAAATGACTTACTCATTGTTCATGTACGTAGGCTTCGTTTTCCCTCACAACGAAGATTTGTATAACTGAATTATTTAAAATAAGAGAAGAAGTTTTCAATTGAACGTTAAGTATTAAATTGAAAATATCCACCTGAGCGCCCTAGTGAGCAAAGGATCCCGATTGACAATTCAAATCTCGAACGCGGTAGAGTTTTTAATAAAACCGATGGACTTAGATGCTAGTGTTTTAAGACTTTAGTGTTAGAATTTGTCTCTCGTGTTAAATTAATAATAATAAGTATAATGAATTCTATATATCTTTCCAGACGCAGCGAAATAACAAAATGGTCCGACATTTCCTTCAAAATTCAAACTAGGAGATTATCGCGGACTTTTTGTGCTGTTGCCACGCTGTTAATTAACAGTCATATGCATGCTTTCTCTTTCATTCTCATTTGTATGCGATTCTTTTTCTCTTCCCTGATAAGACGTCGCATTCTATCAAACGTTTGCAAAGCAAAGCCTATGTTTTTAAGTGGACATATACGAAGAAAATCAAACAGAAAATATGTATGTAGCAAATATAATTTGTTTTCTTTCCATAGTTTATTTCACATTCTAAGGTGTTCGCCAAATTTCAGTGAGAATTTTCATATCAAGAAATGTGAATAATTTTTTATTATTAAAAAAAAGTGTTGTAGTTTATGATATTTATCTTTATCCAAATGACTTATTTTACTTATACATTTCTTAATTTATACATGTATATTTAACATATTTTAGGCAATATTTCACATCATTTCGTGTAGCATAACACGACGTCTATTTCTATTATATAACTATATTTCTACTTCTATTATATAACTACATTTACAGAACATTACATTACAGAAGAATAGCTTGCAATTTTTTATTCTAAATGTAATATGATATTGTATTTATAATATAATTACTACAATTAAATAAAGGAATATATATATTCTTAGAAAATGGAAATTTCTAAATCTAATAACTTCTCAGCTACATATGGGTTTAATAAAAAATTGCAACAAGGTTTGGATAATCACAAATTAATAACAAATAAAATGTTTGTATGCTTTCTCTACTATTTTCAAGAATCTCCTCCTTAGAAAAGATATGATATGTATATAGTTAAACGAATTAAGTCGGCCGTTCCTTACAATTAATAAGTTGTTCGATTCCGTGCATGAAATAAGACTTCAACATTTTTATAGAGGCAAGAGCATTAAAGTAGGATAGATTGTTAGGTTTTTTGTTCTTCAATTGCGATCTTCTTTACGAAGTAAGGTATTTCCGTCAGTGTATACAATGTCATGGCAAGATTATTCTCCATGAAGATTGTTCAAAATTCGACAGCGCAAGTTTGAACTGTGTGGTAGTGGTCAACGATTTTAATTTTGATTGTAATGATGAAGCAGGCATATCGAAAATATCTATAACAAAGCAAGCAGAAGAACTGACGTAGAGGCACTTTTCGGGATACACCATATATAAAAAGTAAAAAATGTTTGACTTTGCATGACCAAAAAAGATTTTGCAGGCATTCTGTGCGAAATTTTCATACCATACAAAAATTATAGAGTAGAAACGCTATATCTAGATAACCCCAAGGATGAAATTTTTGAATCCATATACACTAAAATGCCCTCTACAAGATATACCATGAACGGTATTGTTATTGCAAACTTTCAACCGTTTCCACTCTTATTTCATTTTTAACAAGGAGGCCGTTCAAATACCCCTGCACTTCCAACAACTTTGATTTCTTTTCAGCTCGTGGTTGGAGGTGAAAGTCCCGAGCAACTTTGTTGTTAATTTTAAAATATTTAGTTCGTCAAAAATGTTATTCATTTTTTCGATAAATTTTTCGACATTTTTGACATACGTTGGCACCAATATCAAATGTACGCAGCAAAATATTGTGGAAATAAACATAAATTATGCATTGAGAAACTAATTTTTGATAAGAATGTGAAAGAACAGACGTTCTGTTTAATACAAACGATGACTGTTACTGGATTTTTCGTTAAAGATATTATTGTACAAAAATTCGAAATTCTCGGCTGAATCGGATAAACAAAAACAGTTAAAATTGCATAAATTAGGATTAGGGACTAGTTTTTAATAGTTTGTTAATATATTTAGCTATCTAATTCTGGAATATAAACAATATCACGATAATATTATGCGAATAGACGTCGTGTAGAACAACTTATGTGTGAGGTGGAAAATTGAATAAAATATGTTTAATACATGTGTAAAAAATTGAGAGATAATAAATAGAATAGATTGAGATAAATATAATAAATTACAAAATAATTTTTTTTTTGATAATAAAAAAATTCTTCATATTTCTTACTATCAAAATTTTCATTTACATTTGTCGAATTATTTAACGAACACAAAATTTAGAATCCTTCAAGACCAAATAGACGATCAAAGGAAAACAAATCATATCTTTGATCTACTTACTCATCATATATACACACTTATATGTATACCATATTTGCTTGAAAACACACAATTATATGTGCCTTGCTTTGCAAACATTTGAGAAGATGTGGCGTCATGTCAAAAAAATTAACATAATCTTTCCCCTTGCAAGTAATGAGAATGAGAGAGTAAGCAAAATGTCAAATTAACAGTGTTAGTACCCTTATTGGTAACAGAAACTCAAAAAGTTAATTAATGTTGGACTATCTTATTAGCTCGTTGTCTCTTCTATTTTCAAAAAGAGTGCACGCTGTTGTATTCTCTCGTAATTTCTGTGGTCCCATATAAAAACTGTAAATGTTAACGTTATAAAGTTCAGAACGAGAAGCTCGTGCTCAATGTAATATTATTCGGGAACGTAGCGCAATGTTAAAAACAAACTGTTTTAACAGAGTTCTCTATGAGCGCTAATGAAACAGAAAGTTTTTTGCAAGGAGATATTTTCCTATAGACTACATTGCGTTGTCCTGTTAATGATGGCTATAACTAGTCTGAGAGTATCAGTTTGTTTTTATACGTTGGCTAATAAATACAACAAGCTCTGCACCAGTTTTTTTGTTTTATGGATATTTTTTAAATTAAAAATTAAGAAAATGAATTTCATTTTGCTTCTTAATAAAAAAATGTAAAAATTATTAAAAATACGACAACGTCTCTTTTAAACAAAATATTTGTTAAACCAGAAAGTTTGCAGATGAATATGCATGAGGAAAAGAGAACAACACTGTCTTAGAAAGTGGGAAAAAGACAAGTGCAAGCGCTTGTAATACAACGAATATATAATTAAAAAATCAAAAAAAAAAAACAACAAAACAAAAGAAAATGGTAAAATTGTTGGGATTTACGAGCAAAAGCAGTTTTGGAGATTAAAAAAATGTATTTGAGCAAAAAATAATTCGCAGAAATAACAAAACAAAACAAAAATGTCATAAACTATTAAATACAACCAAAAAATAAGCAAATAAATGATAATACAGAGCCACTATTAAAACTATAATGAAACTTTAATAAACGACACTCTCCATCATTTGATAAAAGTATAGACATCTACAACCCATGTTCAATATATTTTTCTACTAGACTAAATTTTTGAGTTTGCTTGCTAAACGTACGGTTTTAAGTACAGATGTACGGATATAACTTCATAAATTGGGCCAATCCTTGCTTCGTCATTTCGTACAAAAGATCTACTTTTTATATAAAATTGCATTACTAAGCGATTGACAAGTTAGTCTATTTTCTGCGCTTAACAAGCGAAGTGGTGTTTGGTTTCCACATCTTTCCTTGTGCGATGTAGCAAACAAATGTCTTTGTGACAAAAACTAACAAACACATAATGGATTGAGTTGGCCATGTTCGTCTAACGCCTTTGTTACAATTCGCAAATTACAGAATGTACGTAAACTATGCGATGATTTTTGAAATTCTAATGTAAGGACTGATACTATACTTTGGATGGACCTTGCCGACACTATAAAATTCGAACCGATTTTTACTACTGTCTTAATTCTTAATGTTTATTTGTTTTAGGTCTTAATTTTACTTCTTAATTAAATTTTATTCTGCTTCGCTTCCTATAAAAGCAGCCGACAAGCGTGCATTGGAATTCTGCACTAATTTGCCAATAGGAATATGCTCTCTTAAATAGGAACTCAATGCTTTTTTACAAGATCAATATATAAAATGAAGAGCCTGTTCAACCGTGACGCTGATTGAGAAGGAACGTTCGGATGAATTCTTTAATTTGGAGAAAGAAATTTTCGGACGGAAAATATCGTAGCATTACGATCGCAAAAAACTAAGAAGTGATTGATATGCTCCTCACTAGATGGCTATTTGCTGCTACGAAATTTCAATTGAGAAGTTTCGAGTGAGAGCATTCTGATAGCGTAGCAGGAGGGAACGTAATGTCAAATTAGCATTATTCTTACTATAGTAAGTAAAAATTTGGAAAATTTAGGTTAGATTTCAGTTTTTCCAAATTTTTGTTTATTTGGAAGACTTAGCTCAGCTATAAATTTGATTTAGCGACATGTTTGATTAACGACGAGAAAAGATGAGTTATGATTTTTGACATCAATCTATTGATCATAGACAGGCACTAAATCGATCGCATGAAAATATTATTAAGGAAGTTTATACAGTAAACATATATTTATAATTATTGTTTATAGGGCAACGTATCTATTGTACGAAGCAGTAATAATTCTATGCTGGTTTGATAGTTTCACGACTTCTGGGATTAAAATTTCGAATGGACGTGCCAGCTAAGAAAACATTATCGCCATAAAATTTGAGACGGGTTATGAGTTGTTTAAATTGGGCCACAAGATTTGTATTTTCAGAATTAAACCTTGTAGAAAAGAGTTTTTTTTTGTGCTGTGGTAATGGGTTCGAAAACAATTTAACTGTAACTGCTCTAAGAAATAAGAAACAAATAAACAAAAATTACCTTTGATAATAATAATAATGATAACAATAAAAGCAAGAAGAATCAACGCAAAACATAGAAACATTTAAATTTAAGAAAAGTTAATTCAACTGTAAAATATAAAATTTTACGGAGAATATATTTATAATATTCAAAATGGAGTCGTTGCTACAAATCCTAAGTTTCAACCAATGAAAGGAAAAATAAAAAAATAAACTTTATTCTGTCATTTATTTTTTCCCTGCGATGCTTTTACATATGTACCCGATCCAACTTTGTCATTTGTGTGCTTAATACTAAACTGAAACATGAAACACATAAAAGGTTGGCAACCATTTCAACTTTCAGAAGTATATGCGTTGATTAATATTTGTATTATACACCAGGATGACCTTAGCAACTTTTACGTTGTGTCAATCAGAGAAGAAAATGGTGCGGATTAATATTCATATATGTATGGTTATATATGCTTACATGTATTTATCCATATATTGCAAACTCACTTATTGACATATTTACTCTTAATAGACTACGTGTGATCTTTTTTTCTTTTGGTTCATCCAAAGCATCTTTAAATATACGTCGAGGTTTAACGTGCACAAGTGTGTCGGTGCGCGGTCATTTAATCTTACGTTGCTTCTTTGCGGGCAAGTTTATTTCCTCCTGGACGCTCTACAACAATATATAAGTCACGGTCTGCTCTACTCTTAAGGCAACCATAAAAGTTGTATATATGTATGAATGTATAAGTGTGAATAAAAAAAATCTCGTTTCATACATGCACGGCTATATTAACGTTAGTGAATGTAACATCTATACATGCATCTATAACAAAATATACAATGATGCACATATAAAATATAAAATCTATAAAATCTATAAGAATTTGTACCAAAGATGTTTAAAGTAGACTCCAAGACGGAACAAATAAGCACTTGATTGGTGCAAAAAGTTTACATGTATTCTACATACATATTTTTCTTTTTCAATTATACATACACATGTTAAGTTTAGTGTATGGCAAGGAATTTAGTTTGGTGCTATCAATATTTTCACTGTTTCAAACTCTTTGTTTCCTTTGTTTATATTACTGAATTCAGAATAATCATGTTTAGTTTAAAACGGAATTTTTAGGATTAAAAAAAAAAGGAAACCGAAATCCAATTGGTAAGTTAATTGTCAATTGAGCAAAACAATATCTTGAAAAAAAATCAACAGTTTTGTTTGAAATGTTTTCTTTTCCTTTTGCTCGAAAATTATTAACGGTTTATGATCGCATTTGTAAATTGCTTAGAATGCACAGCATGTTTTTCTACAGGGAAGAGCAAATGTAACCAAACTTTTGGAAGTAGCTTGCCTTTAAATTTAAAAAAAAAAATCATATTTTTGGTTTAATGCTATACGTTGAATCTTAAACAATGCTTAGAGCACTTCAGAAAGCTGTAGCACCTAATAAAAAAAAGGCAAAATTAACCACGCCTACCTAATGTTTATTTATTTTGAATGCCTTTATAAGGCGCAGAAACAAGCTTCAACGATATAAAATCAGTCAGAAGCTTTTTTGATGGCGAAAATTACAAATCTTAGTAATTGGTTGGGTATTTTGTTGGGTCATCTCTCTCCTCTCCACCTTGTGAATTGTTAACACTTTCTCTAAATCCATTTGACGATTGCAAGATGGAAGATCCCATGGAAACTTTTCTAAATGATATGAAAATATAGCCGAATCAAACATATAAAGACTTGAGAAAATATGTTAAGGTGTCCAATTTAGTAGCTGATTAGTTGAGTTATGTCATTGAAAGATTCTATGAAAAGCCGCTCACATATGATCATGATCACATGATCACATGTACCTTCAAAGGCAACAATCCATGTTTGCGATAGCACAGATTTGACTAAGACTTGACATGTGCATATGCATAAGCAAATGTGCAGATTATTAACTTCCATTCTATCAGCATATATATGTCCATCACGTGCAAATCCGATGATTATGCTAATGTCACATTATCTCAATATTCTCTAAATCAAGCTAAATTTATATGTGTGTAGAGGAATTTGCATAAATTTTCTTGTAAATTTATTTGACTTATATTATTTTTAGAAAAGTTTTCAATAAAACTTTGTTGAAGCAACCAAGAAAGTTTATTAAAATTATTTACGGCTTAGTTTTTGGTTTTATTAACTGCCCATTTTTATATCAATATTTTGTGCTAAAGACTCCCAGTCTCTATGTGGTGTATGTTAAGGCCAATATCTTAAGTGTAACAGTAGATCGTTGAGGCGTGTATAGTGATGTAAGAAAAATGTCTCAAAGCTTGGCTGGAAAAAGGATATTCACTAAACGTAAAAGTATGGAATAATATAAGTTATCATAAGTTAAGTCTTTTTAAATAAAGCAAGTTAGTTCCCCGAGATGACGCAGATTTTTTGCTGTAAAGGGTTCAGTATCAATTGAAAAAGTTCCACTGTATCAATTGAAAATGTTCAAAGAACTTCTTCACAAGAATTGCAAATTTTGTAAATATCATTTGGCACGACTTTATACAAGCGTAGGCACCCATGAGTCTGTCAAGTATATTGATCTCGCAGAAATTAAAGGTCGACTTTGATAGGGATTTAAAGTTGAAAGTGAGATTTATTTGATAGAGGAGACGATTAATTTTAACGTGGGTAATTTGTTTAAATTCAATGCTTAGTTCTTGAAAGATGCGTTTACGAATTGCCGGCATTGCTTCATTGGGAGAATATTTGATGGATAAAATTGTACCATCAAATTTTGCATGGAAGTCGATTTCTTCATTTAAAAAAAGCCACAGTAACCAGGCGACCAGTACAAGGCGAGACTCTTCAATTTGACATTCGATTTTCATCTTAGGTACTTCCAATATATATTGATTATCTGTATATTTTTTACTTATTAAAAGCACAGCTGTAGCTCTAATGCATGATCATAGAAAATTTGTCGCTTATTCCAATAACAAAAAACTTAATGAAAAAAATTTTAAAAAATTTGAAAAATTTACAAATGAAATTTTCATAAGAAGATCATAAACCAAGAGTAAAATTAAAAAAAAAATACTTATTTTTGACTAGTGGGTGTCTATTACATAAGTTAGTGGTCAAGATTTCAATCACGTCTTGTCTCCGTCGCTGCCGGGTAAGAGCCAATAATTAACACTTTTTCATTTGGTGAAAGATTTATCGTGATTTTATTTATTAGCTCATGCTTCAAAACTTCGCGTTGCAGAAAAACCTTTCGAACTTATCCTTTCCATTTTATGGAAACTACAGGACACACAATCCTCACAAAAAAAGGAATTAAAAACACAGCGAGCTGAAGAGTCCAAGCTTAGCCTCAACAATATCAAACACGAACCAATAAAACAGTACCTCGAAACTATCAACTACTCGAAACCATCCATCAGACCATCAGCTTTTTTATACTCACCCCTCTAATATGGGGGTATACTCATTTTGTTTTGTTCCTTAATGTATGTAGCACCCAAAAGGAAGCTTCAGAGACCCCACAAAGTACATATATTTTTGATCAGCGTGAAATTCTGCATTGATTTAGGCATGTCGTCTGGGTGCCTGTGTCATGTTTCTTGTTGACACTCTCTTGGTCGCAAAAATGAAGACATCAACTTTAAATTTAATTGAAACTTTGGAAGCTTTTGCATGCAGGTTGGTATTGACAATGGGTAAAATTGGACAGAGCAGAAGCCCGGAGTGAAGCGTGAACTGAATGCAACTGCATTTTTCTTCACAAAAAATTTTTGAATTTTTGCTCGTTACTCGGAAATTATAGAAGTTAGGAGATTGAAATTTTTCACATTTATTTTACGAAGAACTCTACTTCTTACGTGGAAAAAATGAAAAAATCCGCCATGTCCACAAAGAGTTACAAGTGATTAAATTCTGTTTTTTTAACTTTTTCGAGTTTTTATGCTTATTTATCATTAGGCGTACAAGGACGAGTGTTTTAAGTTTTTTGTACACTCCTTAAATGAAGATATATTATCTGCCTAAGAATGGGTTAATTTTAAAATGAATATGTTAGACACCGCGAATTTTTTCTTAATAATACCGGCAATATGAGAATGAAATAAAAGAACTTGGAGAGTAGGATGCGAAAAACATGGCGGTGGGTATGCGAGATTCGGCCTCCGCTGAATATAACTTTCTTACTTGTTAATTATTTGTGTATTTATTCACACATGAAACTCAACTAAAGTAAATTAACACCCGAATTCAATTGACTCTTAGAAGATTGCAATTAGTTTAAATACGACATAGGCAAACCGCGCCTATTAAGCAAAGTTTTTTTAATGGATTTTAAGGAATCCGATATTGAGTTTAAGTGATAGACATTTTCAGGTTCAGATAGGTTTCTTCAAAAAACTTTGAGCGGATTAAACAGCTCGTAATTATATTTGCACTGATTTAGTTTAATGAAAATAAAGTGCCTAGAGAAGCGATTAGAAACATTAAAGTTTATGTCACCAAGTAATGTGGGTGAAAAAAGCAACCTATTTGCATAAAGAGGAAGAGAGACAAGCGGGTCCTAATCCAAATTTCTAATGGCAAACAGTATTATGATTTTGCAGCAAATTGATTTTGAATTTTCAATTGAATTTACATAACACCTATAGGAAAGAGATCGCACAACAGAGGCATATTCAAATATTGGTCTAACTACGCAATTGTATAGCTTTCTTGTAATGTAAGGATCTTTCAGATCCTTGGAACACCCTTGGAACACCCGTTAATGAAACCAAGCTCGGACCTAGCTTTACTTAAAGGGAGTTAAATGTGCAAATTAAAACGTAATCTTTGGTCGAATAGAACCCTCAAATCGATGAACGATTCAACGTTTTCCAACTTGTGTGAATCGATGTTGGAATGACTTCCTTCTTGAGAAAGAAAGCTTCTTGCATTTTCTAGACAGCTTTCGCATACGGATGGTTTACAGTTAAATCGGAATTAGCAGTGGAAAAATTTCATCGAAAGTATTCAGCAAAGGCATTTGAGGTTTCAAAGGGCACAGGCATCGATAGAAACATGCAAGGGATATACGGATATCTTTCGTTTGAAGTTGATAAACTTAAAAAAGTATTTAGGATTAACAAGCAGAAAGACTTTCATCAAGTAAAGGTATCTGCAATAATATTGGTGGTTGAGGCAGTTAAACCTATGCCTTGAAACAGAGTGGGCGAAATAGCAATAAGCAATAAGCACTTTTCATAAATTTTTTGCAAATTTATTTTTCGTATTTTTGTAATATTTAATACTCTTGTTAAACTATAGCGGGCAACTGCTTCGAGGTCGACGTTTGATCGGAACGGATGCGGAAATTGCTAGGTTCAATACATATTGGAACGATGACACTAGAAAAATGGGCCATAATTTGCGATTTAAGTAGTGAGATATTGGTTTTATTAAAATCATAATGTTTATTTAACGAAGTTGGATTTGACAAGTTAAAGTGGTTAAACGGGCTACCCAGCCTGTAGTGAAAGGAAATGCACATTGCTGGATGATACGGTTCCTCAGGTGAACTAAAAGGTGGGCATGGATTTAAAGCTATCTCCGGTCAATTGACAAAGCAAACATATGACAGTCTGCCATTACAATTAGGAGTACAGTCGTATTGAACTACATTACACTCATGACCAATGTAAACGTTTTGAAGAATCTAGCACTGCATCTGTAGCACGTCCATTTCACACTTCGCATGACAAAATCGTTCGCAAAGCCAACAAGTAGTGAATCGCTCAGAATTGTGGCCCGTTTTTGTGCGACATGATGTCAACAAGGAACAGAGAAGATAGAGGTTGTGAAAAAAAAAACAAAAATGACTGCGAAGCACTCAAAAGTGATTTCCTAAATTAGACGTAAACTTCACAGTAGTAAAGACAAAGTAAATAAGCTAAAGCAAGAAAAAAACCCTAAACGCCCAAAAAAAAAGAACAAGAAACAGACTTATTGACGAGAGCACCAAGTGCTGATTGCAAAAATCAAAATGAATATCTCGACAAAAATGTCAATATAATTCAATCGATTTAAGCACATTTATCTTTTATAATCAATTAGGCTTTAGGCATAAAGCCGTAAAACAATAAGATAAAAGAGAAATTTCAAAATTTTTTCAAACAAAGAAAACAGCACGAGCAAAACGCGCAACTTTGTCCAAACAAATACAAGAAATCAAAAATAAGAAATATAAGAACAGCAGTTTTGATTCTCCAATGATAAAGGGAATAACTAAATAAAACAACAATAACTTGACGGGCCAATTCAGTCGCCCTATCCAGCAAGATAATACACTCAAAAAAGGCTTCAAAATATTACGATGGAACACCAAAGAATTGACTTTCATAGTTCATATTCGTTGACAATTATAAAATAGATTAATAGGTTGTCCAACTAAAAATTTAATTTTTTCTTGTGTTCATAAGGAATTTAACGGGAATTAACGAAATATCTCCTGAATAAAAAAAATTTTTTTATCAATATAATAATTTTTTCTTTGCACACGTGGAAAATAAAAAAACTCGTTGATAGTAGTAAACAAAGTTCGCGCAGTAACTCCACGATGAATCTGCATTTTCTTGTTTTAACTCGTACGGCAAGATGTCCAAAAGAATTTTTATATTAAGGAAAAATAAAGAGAAAAATAATTGCTATAGTGTATACACTATAGAAAAAATGTTTTTTGCATATCAAAGTTCTTTAAATCTTTTTTTTACTTTTTTGCCGACAAGCATTGTTTTCTTATGCTCTGCTTCCTGTCTCTTGAAACGATAATAGGAAAAATTGCTTCAACTAATTGGATGACTGCATTATATTCCTTATTATTAAGTCTTTATTTAGTGCGTAATCACTTCAATACGTGACAGACTTAAAATTTTTTTTTTCGCTAAAATCTGCTTTTTTTTCGCTTACTTCGATTTTTCGAGTTTGAACTGGTGAAAAATGCCAAATTTTTGCTTTCTTTAAAGACTGTTTAACAACACTAAATGTGATTAATATAAATGTACAATTTGTAGTATTGTTGTTACTCGTATAAAATCAAATAGTACTTCAATAACACTCAGCTACATTCATATTAAAATTTATCTATTCTCTCTATTCATCATACAAACGGCAAATTAACGTATATTTTATATTTTGATTCATAAACATAACTTCACTTCATTTTAAAGTGTGTGATATGTACATATATACTTTCCTTGTATCTATGCGTGAATGCACCCTCTTTCATTACGCACCAGCCTGGTTTTTTGTTTATACATTGCATTAGAGGGAGTGAAAGAGAATGAGAAAGAGAGAGAGAGAGAGAGAGAGAGAGAGAGAGAGAGAGAAAGAGAAAGAGAGAGCAATAAAGATGAAAGGATATATTTAAGGATAACATTCATACATGTTTAGAACTCAAGTATCAATGCTAACGTGTTATCATGGCGGTTTGGTATTTCTAACACTGTAAGCACTTAACCTTTTCTCGTTTTTGTCATTGTCATATTTCATCGTCATCAACACAATCATTTGCATCAAAATGACAACAACAAGAATATGTTAAGTACATAAGAAGAGCGTTATTATGCTGAAGCATTGGAACTGTATGCAGATGTATTTGTTCCAAAATCCAAATATGTACATTTTTAAACTACGTCCTAAGATTATGTTAATTTAGTCGCTATAGCTTAGTGATACGAGGTATGCTTTGATAACTAACGTAATGTACGTTGGTTATAGTAATATTATTATTATTATCATTAAAATCTTAGACTAATGTAATAAATTCCTAGACTAAAAAAGAAAGACATTGAGCACTAGCAACACAGGCTATCGGCTCTGATTTATAAAAGTACAGGAAGACTTCTTCTAGATACGTTGGCGTGTTGCAATTGCCAATGCCAACGCGCATTCAAGAAAATGTTTGGATCTTGATTTTCTCAGCATTTGTTGGATATAAAGGTGGGTTAATAGAAGAGTAGTGCTGATGATGGCATTGTAGATTTTCGTCTGTAATTTTCTCTTTAACTTTTCTTTCAATTTATCTTTGAAAATCTAATTTTTCCATGACATCATCCATAAGTAGAGTTACAGAAGCAGCATGCTTTTTCGCTCGATCAGCCTGCTCATTTCCAAGTGAACCGATATGACTTGGTACCCATCACATTTTAATTTTTTCGCCGGCTGTTGTAATGATATTCCTTAATTTGACGGTTAAATCACGATTTTAAGTTTGTTTTTATGGGAAAGGATAGCTTTGGCTTCGGTTGTGAAAGTTGAAGCACTTTCAGAAAGTTCTCAATTGAGAAGAACGTGTCCTGAAGCATCTACCACGACACAAGCAGGTGGCAGACCAGAAGATTTTGTGTATAAAAGATTCCAACCATTACTCTCCAGTACCTGGGTTTTCTCAACTATTAGATTCTTGAAGGCGTAATTTGGGGTATGTTCTTTCTCGTACATAGATAGCGAAATATCAAAAGAGCAAAATCCATGGCGGTTCAACACGAAAATAGCGGAAAATTTTTAAGGGAATGCTCAATTCCTTTGCGACGTACAAACAATAATCGATTTCAGATAGTGACTTTCGAATTTTCTTGGCAATAATAATCTTTTTCACATCTTCACCGAGACTAGATTTGATTGAATTGAGAAGCTTGGGGACTATTTTAGCTTTTAACTCATAAAGTCTATTTTCTAAAGTTAGGGGTCCAGTTGCAATTATAATATTATTAATGGGTGTCGTCCGAAAAGCATAGCAAGTTGCTCTGAGGGCTTGGTGATAGACCGATTTAAGGACGTTGATATTAGATTTGCAGCTATTGCCCTAAATTATCAAAACATAGTCAATCTTGCTTAAAACAAGCATCTTGGTAAGATATGCAATAGTGTTAACATGCGCATGGCTTCTTTAAGCAACGTACTGTATGAAATTCACTCTTGTTAAAATAGTATTTTTTAACCGAAGACGGTGTGTTTTCCAACGATATTTGTTGGAAATGTGAGCCCGAGAATATGGAGCGTCTGCACGTTTAGTACTGGTAAGGCATTAATATGCATCAGTAGATTTCCTGCATCACATATCTGCTTTCGACAAATGTGCATTTTTTTGATTTTTGTATAGAAATTTTTGCCCCTGACGAGTTTGCCCACGCGGAGATCTCTCGTCCAATAGATTCGATGATGTTGCTTGCCTTCGAGCTATCTTTTTCTTTTGTTAAAACGTATACATCGTCCGCATAGAGACAGTGTTCAATTCTCGGTACACGGCAAAGAATTTTACTAATTTCATTGAAAGCGATCTGGAAAAGCGTGACAGAAAGAAGAGATCCTTGTGGAATGCCATTCATTTGCGGAAAAGAGTCAGCTCGATTCACGATGTATTGTAATACACATAACTTTTTCTAAAAAAGATCAAAATTATTTTTAAACCTACTTATCAGTATAATTTCATAAGTTGGATTATTTAGGTCACTATAAAAAAAAAAAACAAAATTTACAACTGCAAAATAACAGTCGCTAATTATGCTCGTTTACATTATTCTTCTCGTATTTATTCTTAAGCGCTAAAATACGCTGCATTGGTATCTTTCCAAAGGTTACTTTTTGTATTCTACACCAAACAAAAACACTTAAGATAGACCCAACTTTTACTGATCGAATTCAGAATTATTTTTTAAATCGATCTAAACATGTCTGTTTGTCTGTTCGACTTATGTCCTTCCATGTATTGTAAAAATTGCAATTTTAAAATTTCTAAGCAAAAGTGGCTAAGTAGTAGTATTTCGGCATTCCAAACTGATGTGAAAACTTTGGACCGTCTGGGACAATTTTTTGAACCGGCTCTTATAAAGCCGTTCTTACGGATAAAAAGATCGAACTTAAAATATTTCATAGTGAAAATCGGCTCATAGTAGTAAATTGACAACGAAATCTACGTTGCCGAATTTAGACTACGTAGGTCTATTTTTTGGATATAAGGATTCTCATAAAACGTAAACTCTTATATGCCAAAAACCTAATTGTTAATTTGTTTTGAAGAAAATTTGCTCATGGTAGTAATTAAATAAAAAAATTAAGTGGACTTAATAGGAACCACATGGGTCTATTTCGTGGCCTCACTCCATATAAGATAGCGTATGAGTAGTAAGCCCTTCGGAAAAACGATTAGTTTTTAATATTTTATGATGAAAATGAATTCATGGTGGCGTTTCAGCAAAAAAATTAACGGTAGGGTATTTTTGATCACATAGGTCTATTTTTTCGACCCGAACATATATCCACGCTATCACGAAACGCAAACTTTTATATGGTAGGAAAATCTAAAGTTCCAATTATGGCTTTGCATGAAAATAATGTGTACTTTTTGGTATATTACTACCAAAACAAGCGAATAACTGTATTAGGCGATGGAGGTTAGGGTATGTAATAGTCGGCGTTGGCCGCCTATAGTGTTCTTGGTTGTTATTTTTATTATCATTCTTTTAGTTTTAGCAAATATATACAAAATTTATTTTAAGTAACAAAATTAATTTTTCAAGCACTAGTTCAAGTACTGAATACAAGAATACTGCTTTCCATTTTTTTTTTTTTAATTATTTCGATATTCTACTGGGACGCCTGCAATTGATGTTGCGATTCTCTTGCCGTTGCCTTTGGCGAGGCAGGCATTAATAGAATAATAAAAGAAATAGTTTCGAAAAATATTAAATTCATTACATTATCAATTGGTAAAACATCCGAATTCGGTCTAATTTAAATGTTCACTTGACTGCCCAAGCAAGCAGTCATAGCAAAATTGGCATAGTGCTGCTTGAAGACTTGAATCGTAGATTTTGAGTAGTTTTTGGTGACTGTACTTTGTTGGTGAGTAATACGATGTTCATGAGGAGCGATCAATTTTTGCGGTACGAAGAGTGGAAATACAGTCTCGTTCCATTTGTCGACGCGGTGGTTGCAACAAGCTTGTTTTGTGTTTACGATATGTTTGGCTCTACAAACTCTTTTATGAATAAAGATAATATATATTCATAAATACGACTTCGACATCGCATTGTGAGTACTTCATCATGTTTTACGCACATACACAATATGAAAAGCTAGGACTTGGTTTATATGGTCAGAAATAATTTGAAAAGTTTAAATGTAAAATGTGAATTTAAGAAATTTGACACAAACTTAATTTTAAAGTATTGATTATATTTGTAGTCAACTACTTTTTAGCGTTTAATAACAGTTTTAGAGATAGTGTTTTTACTTTCTATAACTACCACCGAAGGATGAATACATGCAACTATTATCATAAAGTAAGACCAATAATCAAGTTGGACTCCGCGGGTATAACGAATATCAGAAATTTTTTTTCGTTAAATTGGTAGCCTCGTGTTCAAAAATCTGTACGAAATTTTACGTCATTGACACCGTGTTTTGGACGCTCTATTGTGTCACTGTATGAATCGGAATATTAATAAACATATTGAAGAAAGCTAAAGAAAGGAGCAACGTCAGCATCCATCCAGCGTATTCAATTCATTCAATCTGCAACATTATGTTTTCCAAGTTTTTTTATTTGCTTGTTTAAAAATTATAGTACATTTTTGAGTCTGTAAGTTTGCACAATTTATAAACGAAGGGTTAGGCTTAAGGCCGCATCATCTCGTTCGTGAGGATGGATCTAAACATCCTCAGAGCTTACGCTCTTTATAGACGTGGGTGCAGTTTATTCAATCCAGGAACAGCGCTATACCTATAATAAAACTTGGCAACGATCTATATCAAGAGCTTTCTAATATTGAAATACCCTTCATGTATAATAAAAAACTAAAAATAATTGCACCCAAGGCATCAACGGAAAATTTGATTGCCGCTAATGCATATCTTCATAATGCGTACAAAGGGTGAGTTTTGTGAAGTTGGTTGCGTTGCTCCCATCTTCCCGGATTTCGCCGAAAAAGGAATTTTTATTATAGCTTCCCCAAAAAACTTATCTAAGTTTGCACGTTTTGAAAGTTGCAGAAAGTTTGCGTTTCTACAAATTTTATAATGGTACCAATTCTCGTGTGCCACAGGAGCTACCACTTCGGTATTAGGGCGTCGCCCCCGAGGAAGCAAATAAATATAAAAAAATCGATTAGTTAAAATAATTAACAAACTGTTTTGCAATTTACGTAAAAATGGTGCATTGTAAATCTAGTATAGTGGATTCTATTTATTAGGAAAAGACCAATGCCGGTTATTTCTTTACGGCAACTACATTCACCACATGCTACTATATTAGAAAGTCATTTAAGTCACACAACAAATCATTTAACGTGCGAGTTCTGAAAGATTCGTGGTAGATAAAACCAGTTAGTCTGTACCGGATGTTCCATGTCCACCGCGTTTATATTAAAATGTAATATTCACGTTTTTATTGCTGCAGTTTTATGAGTAGCGAGCAAAATACTCACTTTTTCTTTTGGAAAACCAGGGTTTATGCTGTACTGTGAGTGTCTCCTTCAACCGATTTGGCTAATTTTCAATAAGACTGTCCATGCAGCAACCTCCATAGGCCGACACACGGATAGGAACACGAACAGACGGACGGATAAACAAGACTAGATGGATTCAAAATTTGTTACCGATCAATAATGCATTTACTTTATAGAGTCTGCGAAGAATCTTTCAGGACGTCGCAAATGTTTTGCTAAAAGAATGAAATTTTGATGCCGTATAGTATTAGATGGGCGTGATCGATAATTTCCATTCTTGTATTTGCTAGAGGATCGGGTGCAGAGTATATGTGCAACATTTTATCGTTGCATCTATTGTGGTTCATAAGTAACGAGCGGAAAACCGAATTTGCTTATGTGTTTTTAAAACCATGTGCTCTCACTTTGCGTTTTACTTTGGCCACATCTAACTGGTTTGGCTTATTTTCAATACAAGTCTGCGTGCACGAATACAAAGTGTTCACGCCAATTTTGAAGCCATCATCAAGCTGACCAATTTAATTTATTCTTTTTGTAAATGTTTTTGTCTGTCCAAATCCAATTCGTTGCCTTTGAAGTAATTCTCAAACTCAAATAATATTCCTTATTAATAGTTTAGCTCGGCGGAAGGAATTCATTATGCACATTACCAAGCGAACCGAAGAAAACTCGATTCTTGAGCAAATTTGGTGCGATTTTCTTGTCTTGTTCGCGTTTTGCACGATATTCGCTCCATTGATCGGTTGTTTCTACGTCGTATGCGTAAATCCAAGTTCCATCTCATTCCATTTCGCAAACATTTTTTAATTCAACTTCGTTGCTAGACAAAATCATACGTTGTAAAAATCCGAAATAGTAGCTTTTGTGTCGTGCGAAAGCAACCCCGGCAAAAACGCTAATGACTTTTTTTTCTTCTTCTGCTTATCAACAAATCAACAGCCGAAGTTTCGCAGTGTAGTGTAAAAAAGGTTCAATATGAACACTAAGTTCTTTGTTCCAACCTTAATAAAGTTGGTAAATTACTTGAATATAGATCTATGTAGATGCATATGTAAGTGCCATGAGTGTTGTGACTTTCATGCTATGATTTCTTCAGGCCCAATAACTTTCATTTAACAAAAATGTAAGGGCCCAAACTCAAAAATGTCCTCTACTTTCTTAAATTCAGTGAGCGAGGAGCTTTTCTGTTTGGTTTCCACCGAAAGCTGGTTAAAGTCTGATTTACATTTGTCGGAACTTTTTCGCAATTCTCTCCAGGTTTTTAGAAAGGATCGATTGGATCGCACCGATGGTGGTGCGCTGCAGTCTCATTCCTCGAAATGCGGCTATGCCTATTTATAAGAAACATGCTGCTCTCATTTGTGACGTCGCCGAAAAATCTAAACGTATTTATATAGTTATGGCGTTGGGACACTTCAATTTTCAACACGTCACTTGATGTTATAGTGATAATTTTGGCTTTATGGACCCATATCAACATTTGATAGACAGAGAGAGATTGTGTTTTTCATTGAACTATTTGATCGTAATTTACATCAATACAACTGTACTCCTAATTGTAACGGCAGACTGCTGGATCTTTGCTTTGTCAATTTGCCGGACACAGTTGTAAATGTATGTCCATCTTTTAGTTTACTTGAGGGTGCGTATCATCCAGCAATGCGCATTTTCGCTCATTGAAGACAGTATAGCCCATCGAACCACTGCAACTTTAACTTTTCAACTTCCTCTAATAAACATTATGATTTTATAAAACCAATATCTTACTGCTTAAATCTCATGTTTCATACATTATGCTCGATTTTTCTGCTGGGAATATTGAAACTCTACTATCATCGTTTTACAAACATTTGTACTGAAGCAATAAGAAATCCTACCCGCTTGCTCTTATGGAAGGAAAATTTTTCTCCTTGTTTCTTCATTTAGCGACCAAGCACTCACTTATGTTTTTAAATATTTGGATCCATCTTCAATACAATACTCGAATGTTATACATAAAAGAGCGTGATGAACGATTGGTGCCCAATAAGATGAAAGCACTTAAGATTTTAAGTGACAATTCTGAGTGAAAAATAGTATTTATATAAATAATGTACAATTTATGAAAACGTAAGCAAATAGTAAAGAAGATAGTAAAAAGATAGTAAAAAAAAATAGTAAAGAAGAAAATTACATGTTAAAAAACCAGTTTCGTTCGTTGCGAATATAAAACCAATTGAACTGCAGAAATACGCGCAATAAAAAAATTTTAAACATTCGCACTACTCAAATAAATGTCCAAAGAGAAAAGTGTAAGTGCGTGCGCACACACTTTTGTTCAAACTTAGGACTGCTGACGTTTTTCATGCATCTATTCCCAGCAAAAGCGATCAGTGTGACCCTTTCTTGTGAGATTGCCATAGTCGCAAAAACGTTGATAAAAAGCTAAAATTTGGCGTAACGGTTAAAAAATATTTGTAATCCGTCCACATCAATGACGACGATATGTTAAAATCTGTCTAACTTTAAGAAGTATGTATTCAACGTAAAAATGCGTCAATCAATTGAATGTGCTTTAAGATCCTTTAAAAAATCAATTTCAGAAAATTTCTTGTTGGGTAGCATAACAGCAACTGGAATGAAACATTCATTAACAACTAATTTCGGTTTAACCGCAATCGTGTAATCTCTTCAGATTCTCGTGTTGCTATTTTTTTATACTAATCACGCCTGGATGTGTCTGTATTCATTTTATCGAAAAGCTTACAAAAGCCAGAGTGAAGCTTCAGGGATCCAACAAAGTATATATATCCTTCATCAGCAGTGTCTGTGGTAAACATTCTCCTGGCCACAAAAATGGGCCTTCTTGCTTAAAACCTTTATCACGCCCAAAACGGAAACACCGTAAAGAGCATACATTTTTAACCACTGTAAAATTGAAAATGTACCTAAGCACGTTTGTCTATCCGCTCTCTAAAATGCATTCTGAATTTTTTGCTAATTATTCATGAATCACAATAACACGCAATAAGATGTTCTACGTGTATTTTGCAAAAAGAAATCAGTCATATTGTGGTTACAAATGAATTTGTTGTGTTGGCGACTATAAGAAAGGTTAAGTTTATAATTTCCTCTCCCAATTTAATATAATAAATCAATTTTTACTTGCCGTACGCTCCGTATTACTTACGTTTAAAAAAAATATTACCTGTTATATGCGTCTTTATGTACATATCTATGTATCGTGTATGCCTCTGCTCCTTACTGAAATTGCGAAAGTCAAGAAAGTGTTTTCATAAAATTAAATTTGTTTTTCGCCGATGTGAATGATTATGTCGAACAGCTTCTACCAATAATTTGTACATAACTTATTGTCTCAAGTTTGAATTTTAGGGCCGACATATTTCTTCCAACACTTTCTAAAGGGAGGAAGAATCTTTAACTTGGTAAAAATATCTTCAAAAAAAAAAAAACCTTTTGTTGAAAGCTTGGAGAGCGAATAATTTAAATCTGTTGCGATGGCAAAATAAATTCATTTTTATTTGTGAGTTGTTGAGACTGTAAGTCCTCCATGGCTCTGGTGAAATGTTACACACGCCTGCCAGTACTCTTCTAATTTCAAGCATGCTTATTATCGTCACTGCCATGTAAAGTTATCAAATTGTAGTTTCAATAAAGTAAGTTCTTTAAATCTAACCAAGTACACAAATAAATTGAATAAAATCCGCCTGAGTGGCCGAGTACGCAAGAGTCTCGACTAGTAATTCAATGGTCGTGGGTTCAAATCTCAAGAGCGGTAGAGTTTTTGTAATAATAGTAATAACAATAATGATAATAATATTAATAAAAATAAAAGCCGAAAGCCTTAGATGCTAGTGCTTTAAGACATATTAGTCTAAGAAGTTATTCTCTGGCTAAATTTACAATAATAATAATAATAAATTGAATAAAATTAATTGTCAGAATTTTCTATTACATTGCAATGCAGGATTTTTCAAAAACTCAATTCTCTTGGCAAATTTGCGTAAAAGTTAGCAAACAAGTCAAAGGCTGTGATGCTGTGAATAACTTACTCAGCCGCCAAAAATGTGAAAAAAAAAATATTTTTCTTTATTTTTTAAATATTTCTTCCAGTCTTTACAAATGCATTAGAAGTTATTGGTGGTATTTTAATAGAAAAGCATGCCCATGAACTTACAAGAAAAAGAATTAGAGATTGCTGACGTGATAATTGTGACGAAATAACTGCAACAATAAAACAATGTCAACAATTACAGTCAAAGTAGCAGAGAGTGCTTTAAAGAAAATTTGTTGGACGCGTACAGTAAAAAAAATGAAACTATTTGTGGTTTACATCAACCGAACACACTTGGATACACACCCAAGCATACTGTTACTCAAAGCTGATTATACGTCGTGTATGTTATATTTACGTGGTAGTAAATTTCAAGCTGAAACATGAAATCTGCCAGAGCAGAAATATATGTACATGTGTCTACGTTTAAAAGCCAAGTGCATTGAGGCATTGTGCTTCGTTCAGAGAACATATACATATTGTAAATAATTTTGCTTTCAGTTTTCGAGGTTATCCCTAATATATGAAAGCGTTCGAAAATGTCTGCAAACTTGTATTCCCACGAAAGCACTCTGGTTTTAACATTACGCTGCACCTTCCTGCTAATATCATAGATTTTTCATATTTTTCATATCATTTTTCATATCATAGATAAATCCATATGTTTTGCCTTTAAAATTTCATTCCGTCCCTTGAAACCAACAGAGTTACATATATATATATATATGAAACCAAGTCTTTCACACTGCTGATTTTTGTCTTTAAAAAATCATAAAAAAGAAAAAATGAGAAAACTTAATTTTTCTACTCCATAATTTTCGGAGGACTTGGCTGGTGTTTTTGTATATAAAAACTTTGTAATTAAAAAATAGAAAACCAACAAATTAGTTCCCAGTGTAGGTTACTGTGGCCGTAACCTTTAATCCGTTTAGCCTATTTTTAATGTCAAGCGGCTTGGAAGAGATTCCAATGTTTTCGCTATATTTGAAGGCGACACTTTCATTTTTCTACTTGGATTCCGAACAAGTCCACCAAATTCGTCTTGGCTATTGCAAACGTTTTGACATATATAATTGTATAAAAACCTGTGTATTTGCCATTGTGTGGCTCCACTTTTGCCAGGTGAAACTTTTTAGATCTTACCTTAATATATAGATATATTATCAATACTAGCCGTTGTTGTGCTTTTGTGGACTAGTGCTTTTGTCTTTTTTTTATCGAACAGAAAGCTTTGGTTTGATAATGGCTTCAAGTGTGGTATAAATATAGGAAGATCTTGCACGCCGGTTGGTCTCAATTTGCCCGAAGAATACGCTCATACACAACGCCTGCGGTTTCAAAAGCAAAAGGAATTGGGATTTTTGCTCGTTACTTACAAATTGCAACAAAAAATATAATGAGAAAATTTTTGTTATATGTACAAAACTTCTTCCAAAGCTTAAGGTGGTGGGTATAGAAGATTCCATCGCATGCGAATATAAATTTTCTTATACCTATAATCTTTTTTTTTAATTTTATTCTTCGTGTTGCACCTCAGTTCTACTAAATGCAGTCTCTATCAGCACACTCTTTTTTGCACAGATCCTCTTTTATTTATGTTGGATTTTGCGCTTAAATATTAAGGGAGTGAAAAATATTGTATTATGATGACACAAACGTGTTAATTTTCCCACATATTCTAACATTGCACTTACAGAATAAGAGGTATATACGCTACTCGCGTCTTATAAACATATTAACATTTTTTATGCAGCATTGTTAATTTAATGTGTCAAAAGTCATTTGAAACTTTTGAGAACTTGGCATTTTCATCATATATGGGAAGTGTGTAAATATTTAAAGTGAACTCTCTTAAATAAATGCAATTCTTTCACGAGAGTAACATTACACGAAGAAAGATAATGGTTTATCTTGTAATTGCCTTTTCTAAAAGCAAATAATATTTAATGAGTGCTTGGCAATAACAGTTGGAGAGGAAGAAAGACCAAATAGATAAAAGAACTTTACATATGCTTGAGGGCAATACTTAATAGCCACGAGCATGAAAATATTTATTGTAAAATCCATGACGCATGCAAATTGGAGATTTGTGCATCTGTTATCATAATAAATTGTTTTTATGGGTGTGTAATGTTGGATAAACTTGGATTTCAATTAAAGTCCTTAGTTAAATATTTGCTCAAAATACATTCTTTTCGCTGACGATGCGGCGCGTTGTTAATTAAGTTGATTTGCTCACAAGAGTCACACGGGGAAGTACTTTTTCTATGTTTATTATTTAGAAAACTTTCAATTCTAAACGGTGTCAGACTAAATTTATCGATCTAAGCCCAAAATCTAATCGAACTAGAATTAATAAGAATTTTATGAAAAATAAACATAACAATATAATAAACATTTCCGATTTTGGCGATGGTTTAAAAAATTTTATGTGCAATATGAATAGAAGCCTGTATAGAAGCACACATCAAAACGTGATCCAGCCCTAATCTCTTTTTAATGTTTAAAACGTAAGCAATAATTAATCGGTTATTTGAACACAACTTTTATGATTTTATAATGAATTTATTGCATGCATATATTCTGAATCGAATATTTCCAGATTTCACTACACCCCTTCACAATTTTGATTTGTTGATTTTATACTTAGGAGAAACAAAGCCTGTCTCTCTCATTCATGTACTTAACTATGTAAGGATATCTCATGTTTCCAATCGTACAATTTTAATTTTGAAAACTTATATTCTTGTTCATTTAAATTACCAGGATTCTCGATTTATTTATATATAGACAGCCAATTGGAAATAAAAAAAATGTTCATAGCAGCTTTATGCAAATATTTACAAACCTTAACACAAGGAATACCGTTCAAATAACGATTTCTGAATATACTGAATCAAATTCATTTCGCGTTAGAAAAAAACAGTTTCGGCGTGTAGAGAAGAACACTGACGCTTAACTTAACTTTAGGAAACAATTGTGTTCCGGTCAATTCTTCTGAAGTTCATACAACCAAAAGAAGATCATTAGTAGAAGGTAATTAAAATATAATGAACTTTTGAGTCGCTTGATAGTTTTCATGCTCGATGCACTACGGGTACTCCTTATCATGAACAGAAAGTAGTAAAATAAAACGTTCTTCCAATACCGCGGCCAAAATTTCATCCACATCACCCCGCTACAGCTACTCAGCCGGTTTAGCTCCAGTACAGTTTTGTTTTTCTTGTCAATGGCAAAGGATCCTATGCGTCGTATCGTTTACTTCTTTTTCATCTGCCGACTTCCTTGTTGATGAAAGCGTAATGGCATAAATAAGTGAAAAAAGCAGTTCACGCTTACGATCAAATTTCAAATTGGCATCGGTGTCGGTTACAGCGTCACCATTTCTAACATTTATGACCCACGCTTTCTTTCCATGCTACACAGACTCAAATCTTTGTATCTTGATTACGACCCTTTTTTCTTTAGTTTATAATTCCATATTTCACTTTATTTCTACTCTTGCTTCTACGCATGAGCATGATTTTCCATTTTCCAAATATTGCATTATAAAGCTAAATGATGCATGTTTTCATCAATGTTTTCATCAATCAATGTTTCAACAATGTATATTGTCTGGCTAACTGTTTTATATTAACAATGCCCCAGCGGCCATCATGTATAAGAGACTAGATTTTATTTTCAACGTTTTTGAAATTTCTTTTCGGATAAAATCAGTATGCAAGCAATGTAATCCATTGTTTATAGCAAAACCATTTATACGATTACAGATTACAGGTTTTAACCAAGCACTACCTCACATTTATCCTGCCATCCTTTTACTACGAACGTACTTGCGAATTATAATCAAAATGCAAATCATCTAACAGGGTATAATAAGTAGTTTCTTCGTTATCATGTAAAGGGACTGTGTGATGACGATGATTACCTAGTAAGAATCTCCTCTAGTAGAGGAGTGCATAAATGATATAACCGAAATCTTCATCAAAATTGATTGGCAATTTTCATAAATCATGAGCATCAACATAATTTACGGTCTACAGTTCTACGAAAAATACTTACCATAGGTTTGTGAGCAGTTAACAATTCCAAGGATCTTCTGCACAAGGACTGGCAAAGACGTCTTACGCCAAAAATAATAAATGAAACCTCTTTTTCATTTGGTTTTTTAAATATGATGTTTGTCATGTGTCTTTGACGTGGGTGCGTTAAAACTCCTGAAGGAGAGTCATCAGTGCAATTCTTCGCGAAAATCTACCAGTTTAATAGCATTAATAATACACAATTTTAAGTCTCCAAACATTTTTCATTGTGCGACATGCCATCTGAGCTTAATGTTTTCTGTACCTAAAAGATTTCACGTCACCGTTGCAAAAAAGAAAAATTAGATACAAATGTAGCAATTGATTGCAAGTAATGCTCTTAATTCTTTCTAGATTTTACTCTAGACTTGTCAGCTGCCGGCTGTAATTTTTTGATCCAGACACTCTATTTTCTCTTATAAGTAGTGAAGTTTGCATGCGGCACTTCACATCATTGGATTTTATAGTTTGAACTACATTTTCAAAACGATTCGCATCCGTCTATGCCAGGAAGTAAGTGTTCAACAAATTGTTG
Organism: Glossina morsitans morsitans; assembly: GCA_001077435.1. Lineage (NCBI taxonomy): Eukaryota > Metazoa > Arthropoda > Insecta > Diptera > Glossinidae > Glossina > Glossina morsitans. Next base: position 116,922 of record CCAG010016469.1, on the reverse strand, counting down.
GAAAACAATTTGGAAACAATCTGGAAAACTAACAATTTGATTTAAGCTTTGATGGAAGTAGTGATTGCTTCAGAATTCAGTTCCTCAATTTTGGTTTTCATTTTTCTAATTGCAGTTATGGGAACTTCTTTCTGAATATCTGTTCCATTTTGATGATTGCGACAGTTTTTTTTGTGGTGTGATATTATTCTGCGATTAATAAGACTATTGACAAGGTTGGCATAGGTTTTGTAGAGTTCTAACAGTGGCTGTTCTACTGCTTTTAGAGTATGGTTTGCATCCAAGTCTGTTGCTCTTCTAGGAGCTTTGTAGAAAATTTTTGAAGTTTCCGCTGTCGGTTGGCATTTTAATAAAAAAAATATAAAGCTTTTATTTTGCAATTTCGGTGTGCGAATAAACGTTAAAAGAAGCAGAATGGAAATGATTATCTTTTTTACTTAATTATTTTTACCGACATATTAGTTTTACTTCTTCACACACGTCGCCAACAATGTTGTTTCATAACTTCGCAGTTGGGATCTTTTTTCTTTAACATTTTCCATATTTCACTTTATTTCTGCTCCTAATTTTTTGTCAAAATGAAAGTGTGGCATATAATAAGCACTTAAGAAATAATAATTCAGGGTGAATATATACTATTTTGGACTAATTAATTTGTACATTTTATAAATGAATATCTTTTTAATTATCCTATTCGTTTTTACTGACTTTGTATTGCAGTCATTTTTTTCTTCAATATTATTCAATTTATTCAAAATTATATTAACTCCATGTATTTATTACATTGGGCTTATTACCGATTATCACGGTATTATCATTTTCTGTGTCTTTTATAATATATTTTATTTTATTATTCGTTTTATTATCAAAAATGTATTCCTACCCATTTCGGGGATATTTGAGTTTATAACAAACGCTGAGTTCTTTAATTTCTATTCGATTACTATTTTTTTTGAAATTTTAATTGGATTTTCACAAAACAATTTTGAAGTTTTTAATAGAAAACACATGATTGCACTTCTAAAATATCGCAATTTATAACCTCTTGCTATATAAAACAACTACATGTCTATAGTCTAAAGTCAAAACAAACTAATTTAACACGTTAGTATGATTATTTTTTTTTATTTAAAAAGGACTTAGTGCACTTTACCACCTTTAGGGTTTTGTAAAATTTCCATTCCCAAATACCAAATTTTAGCCACTTTTCCATATAAGTCTGCTCTTAGTTCGCCGATATCAAGAATATTCTTGATTTTAGGACCACTAAGGGTTTCTGGTATAAAGTAATGACATTTCTCAAAGGAAAATTGTGCAATGCAGTTACAAATACATGATCTTGGTGGTAATCTCAGGAGATGTTCGTTCAAATTTTCTCTCAACAAATTTGTTAAGGCAGAAAAGGTATAGCATGTTGCACCTTTTTGTTGAAACCATCTATCGTCCAAACCGAAATCATCTAATTCATACCATAAAGATCGGTAATCATATTTCTGCAGCGTTCTCCATCGACGTCACCATAGTGCCGTTTTCGCTTTCAAAAATTAAACTTCCATATCGTGGACTATACAAAAAAGTCAATTTTTGCATAAGTAAAGGTCTTTTATGAATATCAGATAGGCTTTCTTTACCACAAATGGACAAATTGTAGCAATTTCCACGTGTTGTGAAACTGCATATCTTTCTACGTTGATTTGCTAAACAACCCATATGACACTTTTGGTAGCAGTGCGGAAAAAACGGGCAGTGTGACACTAACAAAATATATAGTGCTAACTTTCTCAAGCCACAAAATAAATGCTAGTACAACATATCCAAAGCCTAGTATCCACGCATGTGCGTTAACTGCCAACACAGAGCCCTTAGATTAAGCTGAACGCAATATAACTTTTCTGTTCACATCTTTATACTAATATTGGTAAGGAAGACTTACAAAGTGAATTTCTACAAAATACATTTTTTTCTTAACCAATTGCCTGTTCTCTAAGCATTATGGTAAAATTGAACAAAAACATTTATGATAGTAAGAAGACAATTTTCACTTTCCATTTCAATTAGTCAAGTTACCTGTGCTTACGTGAACGTGTTCGCTGGAAGACAAGTGTAGAAATTTGTTATTTGCATTTATTAAGGTAGAATATAAGGAATAAGAATAAATTAACGTATGATTTTTAATACATTTTGTTATGCATTTCAATTTGAATTCAATTTAAAATGCAAAAGTCTAAAAGAAATATCTTTGCAAGATTTTATAAGAGGTTTTCAATAACCATCTCTTTGTTTTGAGGTTTTTTAATTGAAATCAAAGTCAGTTTTATAATAAATAGAAAAATAATAGTTTTGGTAAGGCTTCCGTATTAATATAAGATTTAAGCTGTAGTGGGCCACTTTAAAACTTTATACATGCTCTCTGCTAACCTTATTATTTATTCATATTTATTTACGTTATATATTAACCTTTAAATATTCTTAGTATTATTCACTCGACCGTTGTTATAAAAAAAAAAAAACACACTGTATAAGAATGTACATACGCATAACTTCCGTTGCATAATTTCCGTTTTCCATTGACAAACTTTGTTGTACTAACTTTAGATGTAAATGCGATTTATAAAAGGAGAAAAAAATTGGATGAAATCTAAATTAATAAACAGAAACTGTATTATACTGTATTGTATGATACCAGTTCTCAAATGCATTCTTATAACACGATAATCATACGTACCGTTGACCCAGTTTTAGTTTATACGCATTTATTATTATATCAATATGACTGTTGTTATATGCAAAACAAGATTTGATCATTTGTTGGGGATTAGATTCGAAATATAGCAAGTATCCTTAAATCTAGAGAAATTTTGGTGACTTCTGATTCAGGCCAGATTCAAACCTTATAGTTAATAGTCAACTGTTAATTAATAAATCTAGATCTCTTCTGGAGTTTACAAAAAGATGGTCTAAAGGATTCAATGATCCACATGTTACCAAGAGCTTGTATACATCTACAATTAGACCAACGCTTGCATATTCGTCTGCGGTTTAATTTCCTGGTTATAGATGCCGTGTTGAGCTAATCCTAATGAGTCTTTTCAACGCGACTTCTCGTTATTTCACTTGCGTGGTTCGGGACGCAATTCTGCCTTTCCTCTCGCACCGTTCAATACAATACAGATTAAGACTCTAAATTATCTATCCTTAAGAAAAAACTTGGGACGTTGGGGGTAACGTTCTTAATTTATCTAATGTCCCTAGTGGGTTCTCAAGACATTTTATACTGTTGGAGCTCTTCATTTCTCTGCTACGTCTACTTAAAGCAAAAATAAATCGAGTCATAAAAATTTTGTATAATTTGCTACGTCTCAGATATATGTTCAGTTTTTAAACTCAATATCCTTTGTTATCGCATATTTCATCTCTGAATAATGAACGATATGTATTCAATTAACTTAAAGTAATTAGACATTGTGATGTATTTTCGTTATTTATTATTATTGGTAAATAAAGGACACTGTGACTCATCTACACATATCTCTTTATTCTGTATTAGTTTTAGATAGATTACCTTGTATATTATAAGTAAATTAATTTTTATTCTACAATTAAGTTAACTTTCACTTTATATTCGGCGGGCGATTTAGTCTGCAGCGGAGTGTATGTAATCTTGACATACATAGAATTACAAAAACTTTGGAAATTTAGAATGTAATTTACATATAAAAATATCGGACTTTAAAACGTTTTCATTATTTATAAAAAATATTTGACGCTTTTAGCACGAGCTATGAATATTAGCAATGAATCCAGTATTTGGCGGCCGAGAACTTAAACATTTTTTTTCTCCTATCATTGAGCTGCGTTGTAGGCCATTGCGATTTTTACTTTTACTCTGTACTGTGCACATAAATGAAAATATTATGAGCTCACATACTGGTTATAACTTACTCATAGCATATGACATATTGATTTTTTTGCTTTTAAGAACGGTTGTGGATAATTTTATTCAAATCGATCAAGCCACGATTACAAAACTAAGTCTTTTAATATATTTTTATTGCAAACATTTCAGGTACATGAATGTAATTTTTTGCAAACGATAAATCGGGAATATTACAATCTACTTATAAAGAGCGATTGTGCAAGTTAGCCAACTAGTATTGAAAATCTAAATACTTGTAACTTAAAATAAGTGTTTCTATAAATTGTTAGTATATTTTGCTTTCGGCATCTAGGAGAATATTCATAGGCGGATAAAATTTTATTCCGAAGTAAGTTTCTGAAGTTCCTGACACAAAATCGGATGGGCAAGCACAAATAGCTACTTAGAATTAGTAGAATGAAGAATGCGAACACACCTGCTGCCAAAAAATACAGTGACTTATCAAATATAATTCATACGGCTTAGTTAGTAATCAATGCTTGAACAATCCCTATTGAAAGATATTTCAGTAGCGTCATAGACAATACTCTACAGTAAAGCAAAATTTTATGCAAATTCCTTTGTTGAACTAAACGAAAGATATGTAACATGAGCAGGTATTGTGAACAGCCTAACTGACACTGAGGGCTTTGAAAATTCAGCGTCTTTACAACTTTGTAAACACATTTAAATTGTGTAAACACATTTAAACAATTTTAATGTATTGCCTGTTATAGCAGTAATTACAATTGTAATTACTATAATTCGTCTTGATTGTAAGAAGAAAAAATTGTATTCTATTTTTTTTAAAGAAATACTGCGTTTCTACTAACAACGAAAATTAAAACTTGTTGCTAAATGCAGAGCACGCGAAGGCCTATCAATAGAATTGGAAGGTTTTTGTTAAGAATACCTGTTCGGCTTGTGTGTAGGAAAGCATTTTGGCAATCGCCGACCAATGTGTGCATACGGATGTCTATCTAACTTATAATTAATTTTGACAGTTTACCGCTCACACAAACCGCATCCACTTGTTACTGGTCTTTCATTGGCAATCAAGCAAAATTCAAAACAACCCGGTAGCAGGAGCCAAAAGAATGCTGCCAAATTGATTTTTTGGTTTTGTATTATCTCTCAGGCAAAGTTAAATTAAAATACGTGCACAAAAAAACTAATATAAAGGAATTTATTGATTTTGTTTCAGTCGTTTGTCTTTGAAGGGATAATGTTGTTGAGTCAGAGGCCAAAATTCACAGAAAAGGATAGAGTTGTAAACGTTTCAGCCATTAATGTTTGTAGAATGAATGAAAAGAAGATAAAAGATCAAGAAAAAATTTGCCTAAAAGCATTAAAGTGCATTTGGTTTGTAAATACACTTATTTTGTGAGTACGCAATAATGTCCGTTATGACTACAGAATGTTTTAAGTTGTCTTAACTTAAGGATTCATCAATGAACGGTTGGATGGTAAATTGCTATTTCTTCCTATAGATCAAAAAGGTTTAGATATGCCATCTAAAAGAAAATGGTAAGTGATTGCTGACCGACTAAGCTAACGCGCCCAAATACGTTTCTACAACCATTATCACTAGTAGTACAACGATGTGTTAAGTTTGTGTGGATGAATACAACACCCAGAAGGACTCACTTTTTGTTACACCGATCCAATTACAAGTGCTGATTACATCAATATCGCATTGTGACTTAAATTTATGTGAATCGTTTTAGCTTTTGGTAAAATAAGAGATTTTTCATTGAAAATCATTCGCGTATTCACTTTCGTGATGTGAAAGATCTTAAATGTTATGAAGAAATATTCTAATCAAAATCATCGCGGAGAGTTTTTCTGCTTAACTGAAATTTTAATTGCTGTATATGAAAAAAGGATTTTAAAATAAGCTTTTATTTAAAATTCTAAATTAAAAAGTAGAAAATAGCAGGTGTTACGAGAGCCACTTTAAGTGACTATATTGAGAAGCTTGCGGCGCTTAAGATTTTAATATTTAACGAGTTGGATCTTTTCAAGCTTCTATATAGAATCGTATAAAAATGGGAAAAAATATATTTTTTATTCGCTTGTTCATTAAAATAAAAGCTTATTACAAAAAAATTTTTAGAACTAATTTTCTACTTTTTAGCTTATTATATACAATCCGCACTTGTCTCTGCAAACCTTATGACGCCCATATAAAAAACAAAATAAAGTAATTATTCTCTCATATTCTTTAATCTTTTTTTTTTTGATGTCCACGGCAAGGGTATTGTTAAAAAAATCCAGTACTTTGTGGCGGTCGCCGTATTGAATATGCAGATCAAAAGTGTGTGCAAATTCCTCGTACTAGTGGATATACAGCAGTGTCCGAAATATCGATCAGCATTTTCCATCTCAAGACGAAAGCAAATTAAGCACAAAAGCTTATAAAAAATCTTTTGAGCTCCTAAATACAAACTCCATTTATAAAATTCTAATAGAATAAATAAAATTATTTAAATTGTCAATTTTCGTTTGTATCATTCAACAAGTTTTGTGTTTCTACGAAGTGTCAACTCAACATCGTTGTCACGTTTTGACCTTACTGCCTATGATTTTTATTGCTTGTTGCTACTTCACCAAGTTGAAGATGCACGCAAAAATTAGTTGATTTACTCTACATGATATCCTGTTAGCTATACTCGAATTTTATTAAAAAAACTTCATTGCTTCATTGCTCTGCAGGGTAAGAGATTGAAGTGAAGGTGAAAGCTTTTAGCGCAACATTTCCCACTCTAACGAGTAGGTGGGCGGTATGCCCACCTGTTGCCCTGACAAGGACTCATTCAGTGACATCACGTGATTCTGATGGAATTCTTGCTTGGAACCATGCGCCAGTATGCCTCGAAGCCTTTGGATTCATTGACTCCACACACCTACTTTTACAGCGAAGATGGACTCACGCGATTTGGGGTTTTCCACTCTTGCCATCGCAATAGCAAGCATCCGATCCCCGAAGAAAGGTAGACTGGGCCCTGTAATTGGCACTTATATAACGCAATTATGGCAATGAGCAGGCAAAGAAAGAGTTTAGCGCACTTCGACCCTAACCTTGAGGTCTATCGCTGTAAGCTTTGCGGCAATGCAATTTTCCTTAGCAGAAGAAAGTCGTGAAGAATTTGCTAGGTTTCAGAAGTGCCTTTCGACGAAATCATAACTGGTCTCCATTTGGCGACACCGTCAGTAAATTTCGCTATTATCTTCGGCGTAAACACCGTCTTGCTCGTCTTAAGCGATGTTCACATATGCTCCAGATGAAACGTAGCATTAAACAAGAAGAAGTGTTTTTTTAGGAAAAAGTGCTTTGGAGTCCTTGCGAGTGGCTCTTCATAGACTTCATTGTCCATGTTACATGTTACACCGATACGCGTCATCCTAGTTAAATCAACTTTCTAATCAGCGTTCGGCGAAGATTCAATTAAACTCATCTGCTGGCGTCATCATGTTCCAATACCAATTTTCATGGTCTAGAATGAGATCAACCAGTTTTTTCGGAGTTTTAGCAAGTTCTTTTAGTTTAGTAAGTGGTCTTGTCCGATTATTTTCTGCAATGGCGGATTGGTGTTCCATCTGTCTTCTACGGCTATGCTGTCCTCTACTGATGCGTCTAATCATTGTATTAACCCATTCAGCCAAAGCGATTTTACTACTTTCAAGGGATATGGCAATTTCATTTCCTAACGCGGCATTCTGAACATTAAACTGAAGAGACCCTATAGTAATAGCTACATTGTCCATAAGGGAGAATTGGATCGGTGGCCTCCAACTTAGCGTCTATTTGCGCCAGTTCTTGCTACTAATTGCCGGACCGCCTCATGCTCGATTAGGTGGCGGCTTCAACTATCGTTCCTAAGTGAGTGCTGTTTATTTGTGGATATTGCGGATATAACGTTGCTATTGCTGTGACTACTAGTGTTTTTGCCAGTATAATTATAGCTATTGTGGTTACCATTATGGATGTTTTTTCCAGTGTTTGCTATTGTGGTTATTGATTGATAATATGTATAAAATAAAGGAAAAAGTAATACACATTAAATAATATTTAAATAATAGAAAAAAGAAGCTACAATCCAAATATATGCATTATATATACAAAACAATTGCTTAATTAAACATTGAATTACATGCTTTGCTATTGCTATTACATGCTGGTGCTATTGTTGTTGGTAGTGAAGGTCCTAGCGTTGATGTTGCTGTTGTTGTTGCTGTTCTACCCTACTTTTATGTGCTGGTGTAATTGGGACGGATGGACAGAAAATTGCCTCGCTCTTTGCTATCGGCGAATCGATTTTAACACGTTAGTTTGCCGGGTTGTCCGTCTGCATTATGTCTGTTGTAAACATTCTCGTGGCCGTAAAAATGAAACAATCGCCTGCAAATGTGGCGGAAACTTTGTAAGTTCTTACAAGCAGGTTAGTATTGAAAATCGGCCAAATTAGTCGAAAGGCAGCACAACAAAAAGTGAGAAATGTTTCTCAAAGAGAATAAAAAATTGGTTTTCTGCTCATTACGCATGAACTACAGCAGATAAATCTACAAAAATTTGACCGTATATTCTATGGGTGATGTATTATCTATACAAAAATGGAAGAAATCAGCCACGTTTACTTAATTTTATAGTGTGTCATAATTTCATTGTTTTTTACAAAACTTTTATAACGCACGAAAGCAAGGTTCAAAAACTCCACAAAGTAAATAAACTCTTGTCCGTTTCTAAATTTGAAATGCGCCTAAGCATGTCCTTCTGTCCATCTATCCGTCCATCTGTGCGGAATCTGTGTTAACCACACTCCCGTTCGCAAAACTCAAGCTTATAAATTTACAAAAGAATTTGAAAATTACGCAAACTTTCAAACAGTATGACTACAAGACCCACATGTCCATATAACAAAATCTTCATGTTTTTTTGCTTGTTACTCATAAAGTACAACACACACATCATACAAATTTACACTTTTATTGTAAAAAATAGAAAATTAACTAAAACTGAGCTACTAATTTTATAATAAGCCCGCGATACCTTCACAAACGCGCCCAATACGCACAAAACTGTGCCACGGTACGTTAAGCAAGTTGAACACGTCGCTTGCATCCCACTATTGGTGCGAAATTATTTGTTTGAAAACTGATCATATCGTTACATTTTGTCTACATAAACATCATTAATAATTAAGTAATAATTTATAAGGCGAAGAATTTCTCTAAGTAGTTTACACATGATATAATATTAATTAAAATAAGTTAGTGAGCGATTTTTAGTATCACCACCTTTGCTGCTTCATAAGGAAATATCTGAGCGCCAGAACGATATCGATATAAGTACTTTGGGTATGATAACAGGATAAACGTGCGAGCGTTACCTTCGTTACCGTAGATGCAAAAAGAAATTTAGGGTAGGATTAGGGTACATAAAAATCAAGAAATCGATGGGTTATTCGTGACCGCTTTCGACCATATCTAGGGTACACCGCATGGCTCAGTGGATAATACTCAAGACTGGCTGACACATAATTTTGTCTAAATGCACAACGGACCTTATTGTCCACCACAATGGGCTAATTTCCAATAGAGCGGTAAGGTAAAAAGTGCATTATGGAAGAAGATTACATGACCGCAATGCTTCTCACAAGAACAATACACATAATGGTCGTAGAAATAAAAAATTTAGCGCATCGATATTAAAATTGATTCTTAAAATTGAAAGCGTCATAAAATATCCATTTAGAGAGCGCAAGAGCGTCGTCCTGAAAATGGTTTTTTATTGAAGGGAAAACTTTTTTATGTGAATGTAGTTTTTTTGTATTACATCTCTTAGACATGCCTTCTTCTTTGGATATGGGATCTCAGGATTTCGCTTTTGGCAGTTTTGGTGATTGCCTCGAAAGCATTGGTTGTGCACTTTTTCTCCTCGGTATATAGTGTTGATTTGTTCATCGAGAACCATTTTTTTTTTGCAAAAATTAGTAGCAACACAATTTAATTTCAGCTATGCGTAAGCACGTATAACCAACCATGTGTCATCTAGTAGACGCCCATCATACAAAAATTTTTAGAAACCTAACGCGTTTGAAATTTTGAAAGACAATGTAACAAATTCGAAAGACCTTCTATACAATTTAACGTGGAATCTTTGTTAAACATAAATATTCAGGTGGAATCTCTGTTAAAGGTATCAAATTAACTTTTGGTAAATAGAAAATTCGAATTTAGATCTATGATAAATATTAAGATCGAATTATAATCTAGTTAAAGCCCGCTTAAAGCCTTTGAAAGAATAGCCGTAAATAGCGGATATTGTGGATGATATATATAGAGTCGCACAATTTGAGATCGAAAATTCCAAACTTTTTACATACCATTCTAACGCAATTTCAGTCAGATTTAAAAGCTTTGTGTGTCTAATGCATGAAGGTATAGTTTTCCACTAGTTTGGCATTGCCGTTGTAACATCCGGAAAACTTCTTAAAATACAAAAGTTCTTATTTGTAGTAACGTGTTTAGTCAATTCACCTGTCCACCCGAGTGTTCGTTCCTTGATTATTGAACAAAGTTGTTTCCACATATTCTTGCATTGAGTCAATAAAAAATTTTATTAACAATTATTTACCAAGAAAATGGCGATGTAAAAGAAACACTGGTTTTTGAAGGCCTTTTTAACCGATTAAAATTGCATTTATTTTTGTTTTGCTTCGCGTTTTCTAAGTCGCCCACATAAAGTCTGGTTTATAGTTATTTTCCAAATTCTTAAAAAATTCGTAAACAAATGCGAGGAAATTAGCAACAATTTCGTGCTCACAGATCCGGAAGGTTTCAGTTTGAGATTTAATAAAATAAAAAACAACTGCAGAATGTATAAAAACAAAGCATGCCAGTTGCAATGTATAAAAACAAAACATGCCAATAAACATGTATAAACATGCGAACTCATGAAAAACTTATTCTCTTCCCAACTCAAATTAATTCAATATACATTTAAGCCTAAAAAATCTAACATTTGGTACGTTAGAATAAAAATAGTGATGTAGAATATCTAATGACGGCCTGGTCCAATAATTCCTAAAGGCGTATGATCGAATAGATTTATTTATTGATGAAGATAATTTGAGCCCTCTTTTTATATTATATTCATCAAAGATCTAAACGTCTTTTTAAGAGTTATTACAACTTGAATTAAATTCGATTTTTACTAAAATGCGTGTACAAAATAAACTAAGTAAATAAGAAGTAAGAAGGCCTGATATATATTAACGCTTTACAGCTTAAATATCTCTAGAAATTTAATTTTCGACTATGAGCTAACCCTATGTACACTTTTCACCCTTAAATACGTCTTAGTGAAAGGCAATTCATAACTCTTTAAGCCTAACTTTTATGCAATGTGCACTATTGTACGACTAAGAACACATAGATAATCTAATTATAAAATGTTCGTAGGTAAGTACATTCAATCTAGCCTAGTAAAGGACTTAAATAATCCTGTCGCAAGTTTAGACCTGTGCAAGTTCAAGAACAAGTTAGATTGGAAACCATACGGCCCTGTATAGTTTGTAGCACGCAAAAAGTAAAAGTTAATTTGGTTTTGCATGCTTTGAATGTGTACAACACATCCTCACAGTTTCCGATTTAAAAACGTTACGAGAATTACCTGACCTAGCGGTTGAAATAATAATGCATTTTTGCTGTTTCCTTTTTTATTTTTTAAAGTACTTTGGTTTCAATGCGAAAAGTTGAATTACTTTCCAAATTATATTCTGTACAATTCTGCTATACGATCTCATTTTCTCCCATCTTTTAATGCAATTGTTATTGTCACCATACATTGCGAGCGAGTCTCTATACTGCACAATGTCTTTCATTGCAGGATGTGCAATTTAGCAATTTTTCACTTTATGTGTGATTTGCTCTAAGTTCTTTGTGCACTTGTAAAAATTACTTCGATTTCTCTAAAAAAAAAATCTTGTGTTGAGAATATAGAGAGAAGAGAGTTACTTTCAATAAATGGCAACGCTTTGTATCAACATGAAAAAAAAGAATACGAAATTAATCATATGTGCATAGTTGTGATAGTTTTAAATAGTGTTCTGCTAAACATAAAAATTTATGTGCAATCTCTAGTAAATGCGTTGCTTTCAAATTATGAGTGCGAAAATCTCGCCATAAGGTCAATGGGAGTTAATATATTTCACGTTTAATAATATCAACATAAATTGTTTATTTTGGTAATGAAGGAATTCAACGATTTTGAAAAATAGATATATATAAATATATAAATAGAATAGAAAGTGATTTTCAATCTGCAGCACATACTGATGAAAAACTTAGACAAAATACTTTTCATTAAATTTTGAAAATACATTGTCCAGCTGATATTTGCGTAATTTTCAAAATTTTGAGGAAACTCCAGTCTCATTTAGCGTTTTCTAGACATCCCGCATCACTCCTATATTTATTAATGTGCAAATAATTTCCAGTGTGCCTACAATATTTCGTTTGCAGATATTCTTACTTTTCGTTGAACACATGATATGAAGTTAAATTTTTCTTGCTAAACCTGGCGTATAAATAGCGATGTAAATAGGAGAAGGATCAACCACCATTATTATTGCAGATACTTTCAGTTCATTAAATTCTCTCTGTTTGCTAATTGTTAATTCAAAAAGAAAAATTTCTGCACATCCCTCGTATGTTTCTTTTAATGGCTCTGACTCCTCGGATGATTTTGAAATCTCAAATCTGTTTGCGGAGTATTCCCGACGAAACTTTTCGTCTGCTAGTTTTGATTCATCAGCAAATTATCCATATCCTATAACTAACTCGGTTTCAATACCCAATTTGGTTATTTCTGATGACGACGTTTTTAAAGGGTTGACTTCTCTGAAATACAGTTGTGCGCCTGGACTTGATGGAATTCCATCATGTGTACTTAAGCCTTGCGCTATTGATCTCTGTGGTGTTATCTCAAAGATTTTAATTTGTCCCTGAATTTAGGTGTTTTCCCTTTGCGTTGGAGGAGTAGTTATCTTATTCCTATTCACAAAATTGGGAGTAGACAACTCGTGGCGAACTGTAGAGGCATTGCCAAGCTAAGTGTTTTACCTAAACTATTTGAGAGAATTCTGACTCAGCGTTTGGCCTTTGCCATCAAATCGCATACTTCTCCACTCCAACATGGCTTCCGAAAAGGAAGATCTACGGTCACTAATCTCTTAGAGTTTACTTGTCAGTTTTTCAAGGCATTTTCCAATGGCTCTTGCACTGATGTCATATACACCGACTTTAGCAAAGCGTTTAATTTGGTTAACCACAAATTATTTATCTTTAAACTACAAACCGTTCGCTTCCCTTCCCATTTAGTGAAATGGATAAGCTCTTATCTGCATAATAGGTCATTCAGGGTTTTGTTTAACTTCACCACTTCATATGAATTCCACGTTTCGTCAGGAGTACCTCAAGGTAGCCACTTAGGACCCATTTTATTTAATCTATACATTAATGATCTGCCTTCGGCGATTAAATCTTGCCAGATCTAAATGTATGCTGATGATGTGAAACTGTTTTCTTCTTTTTCCTTAGAATCGCAATCACATCAGCTTTAAACTGACCTAAATAAATTGGTGGCATGGTGCTCGTCAAATTATATGACACTAAACCTAAATAAATGTAAGAAGCTTTCTTTCTCTAGAAGGAAGTCATTCATAACCCATTATTTTATAGATTCGCACAAGTTAGAGGACGTTGAGTCGTTCACAGACCTAGGCGTCTTCTTTGACCGTAGGTTATGTTTTAACTTGCACGTTGAGTTCTCGTTAAGCAAAGCTAGGTCCGCTCTTGGTTTCATGAAGAGGTGGTCCAAAAAGCTTGATGATCCGTATATTACCAAAAGGCTGTATATGTGTTTGGTTAGACCTATACTTGAGTATACTTCTGTTGTGTGGTCTCCTTCATATAGGTGCTATGTAGACTCAATTGAATCTATTCAAAAGCAATTCCTGTTGTGTGCTCTTAGGAATTTGGGTTGGGATCCGTCTGCTTCTCTTCCCCCCTATGAAAATAGGTTGCTTCTTTTGTCCTTACCGTCTCTTGAAAAACGTAGATTTGTTCTTGGCGTTTGCTTTGCAATCAAATTAATAAACGGCGCTATTGACACGTCGTCATTACTTGGAGAAATAAGTTTTAATGTTCCTAACCGCTTCTCTAGGCACTTTACCTTGGTTAAGGTTAGTCATTGTAAATATAATTGTGAGCTGTTTAACCCGCTCAGACTTGTTTGCAAGAACCTAAATGACGTCTATCACCTTTTTTCATTATCGGACACTTTAAAGTCCATTAAAGCAACATTGCTTAATACTCGAGATTTACCAATGTCGTACTTAAACTAGCTCTTAATCCTAAAAAGTCACTACGATTCGAAAATTAATTGTTGTTAACTATTATCGGTTGCCAAGCTTATGCATGTTTGCGATGGCTTAGGGGTTAATTTGCAACTTGGTCCTGTAACGTGGGTGCGTGTGGGTGTGGCTCTGTGCTAATTGTGTACATGCTTTTTTTCTTATTTTTCCTTTTTATTTGTTTTAGTGTACTTATGCTAAGTTTTAATAATAATTAATTTAAGATTTACTTTAAGAGTCATTTGAACTCGACTGTCATTTGCTTTAGTTGAGTTTCTGTATAAGTGGAATAAATAAATAAATAAACAAATAAATAAATAAATTACCCTTGAAAAGATTTTAAACTTAAATCTTTGGCAATGGGTGCCGTCTACATAAGGCGGTTACTTGGTGCTTCACAGCGGCTGACGTCATCTGTTTATGGCGGCCATTTATTAGTTTCAATAACGAAAAGGATAACGTCATCGTTGCTGTTTTGGATGCAAAACCCAGCTTTCATAGACTTCCTTCGAAAAAAGATAGGGCGTGCATTGTGAAACGGTTCGTGCTTACTTGGTTTGTGGCCACATATTAGTTAGGCTTCCATATTATCTCTTCCCATAATTCAATGTTAACGTCCGTCTGCCAATTCACTAGCGTTGACAACTCGCAAAACTCGCGCAACAAACTTATTATGTGTATTAAGTTTGGCGACTTTCGTATATTCTTTTTTATTTTATTGCTTTATTGCTTTGCCATCCCTGCTACAGTCTCGTCCTTTCCTGCTCCCGACCTTGAATTTATTACCATTCGGACGAAAATTGCCAGTCAACAGTTTTACGTAACTTGCTCCTATATTCCCTCAAACGTGGATATCTCTATTTATAAGAAACCAGCTGCCTTCATTTGTGAAGTAGCTGAGAACTGTACACCTGCTGATACGATCATAGCGTTGGGGAACACAATTCACTTGGGGTTATAATGATAATTCTGGCTGTATGATCCCGACTTCGACTCCCGATAGAGCTATTAGGCTTTTTAATGAATTATCTGATCGTAATTTAGTTCAATACAACCATACTTCCAACTGTAATCCTGATCTTTGCTTTGCCAATTTCCTAGAAATAGCTGGAAATCGCAGTCCACCTTTTAGTTTCCCTGAATTTCCGCATCATACAGCAAACTGTATTTCCTCTCACTATAGGCAAGGTAGCCCGTTGAACCACTTTAACGTGTCAAATCCGATTTTCTAAACTAAACATTATGATTTTAATAAAAACAATATGTCACTGCTTAAATCGCATCATTCACAAATTATGGTCGATTTTTCTGCTATGTATATTGAAACCTTACTGTCGTCGTTCTGTTATGTATTGAACCTAGCAATTTCCTCATCCGTTCCGATCAAACCTCGACCTCGAAGCAGTTGCCCGCCATAGTTTAAAAAGTGTATTAAACATTATGAAAATACGAAAAACAAACTTGCAAAAAATTTATGAAAAGTGGTTCTGTTTATCACCATTTCGCCAAAAGATATCCATATATCCCTCGCATGTTTCTTTCGATGGCTCTGTGTCCTCTGATGATATTGAAACCTCAAATCACTTTGCTGAATACTTTTGGCGAAATTTTTCAAATGCTAATTCCGATTTAACTGTAAACTATCCGTATGCGATAGGTATCTCGGTTTTCATTCCTAACTTGGTCATTTCAGAAAATTACGTTTTAGATGGTTTGAGATCTCTCAAATATAGCTGTGCGCCTGGACCTGGCGGGATTCCATCATGCATACTTAAATCATTCTCTGTCGAGCAATGTGGTGTTACTTCAACGATTTTTAATCAATGCTTGAAATTAGGTGTCTTTTGTGTTGGAAAAGTAGTTGCTTCATTCCGCTTCAATTGACATCACGTTGAGAACTATAGAGTCATTGCCAAGTAGAGTGTCTTACCTAAATTGTTTGAGCGAATTGTTACTCAGTATTTAGCTTATGCTATCAAATCCTGTATTTCTCCATTCCAAAATGGCTTTCTGAAAGGAATATCAAATGTTACAACTGTTCAGTTTGTGGGCGTTAAAATAAAAATGCATGCCTGTAATGCATACATTACATACTCTTACATTCCTCCAGCGTCTGATATTGCGGTTTACTGAGAGCACTTGGCTTTGATCAAAAATATTACTTCTCGCCTCAAACAAAGTGATAAATTAATAGTGCTAGGTGAATTTCATCTACCCAGTGTTTAATAGGTTCCTGGGATGTTATATTCCCTTTTCTGATCCATTACTTTACGAAAAGTTCTTCAACGGTGTGCATGCAGTTAGGTTTGTGCCAACTTAACATCTTTAATATGAATAATAAATTGCTTAGTTTCTGCTGGTCTACTGATATATCTTTATCTCGAGCTGAACCCTTTGTTTCCCCTGAAGATAGGCATCATTCTTCGTTGTTGCTGGCCGTAAATTGTCTAGCTGGCAACCGTGTAACCAAGCGATCAGCAGTGATAAGCGTTTATATGCTAAAACGAATTACGTTAAACTTAGAAACTTGCTGGGTGGTATTGACTGGAACTTACACTCTGAAGATATTGATGATTCACTTTTCTTTCTTTACACTCGGCTTTGTTCCGTAATTTCCGTCTCGGTGCCGTTTAAGTCTCTCTTCACCCTCTTTAGTCTAGCAAGCATTTACGGATGTTCTGCAATAACAAAAGCAGGCTATTTAAAAAATTCACCCTGTGTGGCTTGGTTACAGATTATATGTTATACTCTAGCGCTAGACGAGATTATAACTCCCTTAAAGCAGTTTATTATTCCAATTTTATTGATGCAACCAGACTCAAACTTCTTAAAAATCCCAAGGGCTTCTTTAAATTCGTAGATTTTAAACGAAAAGTAGAAGGGTCTTCTTCCGTCATGAACTTTGGCAATTTCGAATCATCCGATGCGTCTGTAATAAACGAGCTTTTTGCAGATTTTTTTGAAGAAGTTTACCAATGTCCCTGATAGTTATCCGTATTCGGCAAGCTCGTTTGATATTTTTCCGTGCATGCCCTTCTCTGAAGAAAAAAAATTTATAGCATTGTTAACGCTGAAAGCTTGTAATTACCCTGGTCCTAATGAAGTTCCGTCTACTCGTTAACATTGTGCTGATTTACTTTGTTGAACTGAAATTTTCAATATTTACTTTACGAACCATTCCACTCATTACGTGCAAAAATGGAAAACAGCCGCCGTTAGAAGTCATTAAATTTTGTTTTTTTCACGTTTTTTGCTTATTTATCATAAAGCAAACAAGACCGAATGTTTAAAACTATTTTGTCCATTCCTTAAATGAAGATATAAAATATAGGTTAATTTTAAAACGCATATGGTAGGCACTGCGATTAATTTTTTCTTAATAATACTAGCGATATAGGAATCAAACAAAAAAAAGTAACGTGGGGAGTAGAATGCGAAAAACGTAGTGGTGGTTATGCAAAATTCGACTCTCGCCGAATATAACTTTCTTACTTATATTACCTTTTTATAAAAGTGGTTCTCGAAAACAATTGAGAATTATAGGGCCAATATTAATGCACTGCCCAAACTATATGAATTACGGGTAGCAGAAAGACTTACTCCGGTTTTAGGGTCAATTATATCGCACTGTCAGCACGGTTTTTAAAAAGACCATCAACTGCTTTTAATCTTTTGGAGTTTTGTAATCCAATTGTAAACAATACATCGTAAATAAACTGAGGTTATTTTCACGGACTTTTCCAAAGTTTTTCGAGAGTTGATCATAGGTTGCTAGTCCATAAATTACATTGCCTTGGTTTTTCGAATAGTATGATTGCCTGGTTCAGTAACCATCTTTCTGGTCGCTTCCAACGGGTGGGTCTTGTCATTCCAGATTAATTGTCGCTACTCCTGGTGTTCCTCAGTTCAGCCATCTTGGCCCCCTTTTATTTATGTTTTATTTTATATGTGAATTACCTTCCGAAGTGCATTCAATATTCCCGTGTTTAAATGTTTGCAGATGACGTTAAACTGTCTCTCTCTTTCCACCAAACGCATGTCTGATCTTGAGAATCTGTGCGCTTGGTGTGCCGTAAACGGTTTGGTGCCGAATTCAAAAAAATTTAAGATATCTTTTTATTGTTGCCTTCTTATTATTGGTATTGCGAATCACATCCTGGAAAATGTTTGCAATGACAAAGTCTTAGGCAAAGTCTTGTTTTTGATTCAAAACTGTGAGTTAATAAAGCTAGATCCCGTTTAGGGTTTATAAAAAGATGGCCTAAAAAGTGTAAAGAACCATACTTTATGAACTGCTTGTATAATTTTTTTGGTTAGACCAACCCTTGTATACTCGTCGGTAGTTTCGCTTCCTAGTTATAGATGCCATGTTGATCTCTTGGAGTCTGTTTAACGGGACTTCTTGATTTTTGCTTTGCGGGGTTTTGGGATGGGATTCTGCCCTTCCACCATGTAACAATAGATTGAAGCTCATTGATTTGCCTACCCTTGCAAAAAGGCGTGAAATGTTTCGTCTTTAAGTTAATGAGAGGTGATGTTTATTCGCCGCCTTCATTAGAACATTCATAACACATATTCACATGCCCAGTAGGATCTCAAGACGTTTTATACTCTTGCTGCTCCCACAACGCCGAACCAATTATAAGTTGTCCAATCCGTTTCAACGTTAATTTTCACTTACTTGATGTGGCCGTTTTGTCCGTTAATAAGGTGAAAGGCGTCGTATTGTATAACTAACTAATAAATATTCTCAAAATATTCTTTTATATTTAATTTTTTCTCATTTGTTACTATTAATAATGTATAAATAAGCCCACATTCATTTATCCCCAATATCTTAATTAAAATTTTAAAACTTAATTTTTCTTTTTTATACTACATTTTAAGTTATTTTGTAGCTTACATTCGGCTAATGACTTAGCCGAAGCTAAAATAGATAAATAAGTTCATTAATAGTACTAAGGATTCACCCACATTACTTGGTGAGATAAGCTTTAATGTCCCTAATCACTTCTCTAGGCACTTTATTTTCGCTAAGCTTAGTCAATGTAAATTTAATTATGAGCTGTTTAATACGTTCAAAGTTGTGTGCAGAAATCTGAATTATGGCTATCACTTAATTTCAATAATGGACTCTTTAAAGTCCGTGAAAACAATTTTGCTCAATACTTACTACTTTGCGATTTACCTATGTCGTATTTGAACTAACTTGCAGTCTCAACATAACATTATGATTTGAAAATTAACTGGTGTTGTTTACTGTTATCGGTGGCCAAGCTTTTTCATGTTGACAATGACTTAAGCGTTTACTTGCAACTTGGATCTGTACTGGATGTGGGTGTGCCTTTGTGCTAGTTGTGTACAGTTCTTTCTTCTTATTTATACATGAATTATTATTTAATTTTTCTTTTCTTTACGCGTCTTTATATACTTTGCACTAATTTTTAATAATAATTAGTACAAAATTTACTTCTAAGAGTCAATCGTAATCGGCTGTTAATTTATTTTAGCTGAGTTTCATGTTCTAATATTTTGTTAACAATTAAGATTTGGTGAACTTAACTAGCAGCGTTGCTCTTGCAATCGTGCTTGTGTGCTCTTCTATTCTCATTATGTCTGGGCACAGATTCTGTTAATAGTTTCTTGAATGACGTCGCGTTCTCTCAAACATTTGCAAAGTAGAAACATATACAATTCTGTGTTTTTTAAAGAATATGGGCTGTGGTATGTACATAAGTGTGTATTTACGGAAAAACAGCAAGTGTGTATGTAGCTAATATAATTCCTTTTCATTTCATGGTTTATTTTAGAGTAGAACGGTTGAAATATTAAAAACAATTCAAGCTGCGTAAGTTAGGATTAATAGCTAGTTTTTAATATTTCATTCATTTTTATAACTGTTTAATTCTGGAAAATAAACAATATAATAATAATATAAAATAAATAGACGCTGCGTAGAATAACTCACGTGTGGTAAGGAAAATTGGATAAAATATGTCAAATGTTTTGAACTATTATTACTGCTAGTGCAGTAATATAACTAGTGCTAAGACGGTCAAATTCAAATATTGACGAAATCTATCTGTTCGTATATGAAACTAATTGTGTGGAAAAAAGTTTATTTTCACACCTACCAAATTAAGCAGGAAATAATAAAAAGAATGGTATTAAAAAACGACCATCATTTTACTCCAATTGGTGATATCAAATTTGGTGTTGAAAAATTGTGCCTCCTAATGCACAATGTCTCCATTACCAGTTTCTTCATTCATACGTCCGATATGCTCTCTCGTATAGTGCGAGGCATCCGTAAGTTTGTAGAGCTTCTTCCTCCCGAAATCCTTCAGTCTTTTGCTCTATTTTACCTGAATTCCCATAAAAATTTGTTTTCAATATCTATACACACTTATAAGAGTCGCAATATCAACAGCGAGCACTTACTAAAATATATAGACGGACATTTACACGTGATTTTTTCTTCGCCCTCTGCTTTCATGCTACCTACCGAGCATAAACAGTTTTTATTAAAACCACATCAGCCTAGCTTTAATTTCATTTCGTACAGGACGTTATTTAGTTTTTCAATGTGTTCCTGGTTCACCAGTTCTAACCGAACACCACAAAGCCTGACAGGCTGCCCATAAAGCTGGAGCTTGATGAGATGAACGTTCACCTTCAGCACGAGCTTGCGTAGCAAACAGATAGCGCCAGAGACTTTAATCTAATTAGAGTTTTGCGAATTGTGGGTAAAGCATAAAAGAAGAATTTAACAAAAAGATTATATTCTTGACAAAGTTTGAGAATCGTTATCGCGACTTCAATAATTAGCATATCTATGT
The DNA here is from genome assembly GCA_001077435.1 of Glossina morsitans morsitans. Taxonomy (NCBI): domain Eukaryota; kingdom Metazoa; phylum Arthropoda; class Insecta; order Diptera; family Glossinidae; genus Glossina; species Glossina morsitans. The sequence goes on along the minus strand of CCAG010016469.1, from coordinate 95,749 downwards.
CCTCTATTCTTCTTTTTTTCACTACCTTTACATTCTATCAAATTTACCTTCCAATTCCTCATTAATTTCTTAAAGCCGCATTGTCATCTCGCATAGAATCAATAGCCCGTTTTAAACGCAATTCACCATCAGTTTGCAAACGTTGCAATACCTTTTGCAAAGTCAGTACGCGCGAGTAGGCGTGAGTAATAATTAAACCCAAATCTTCCGGAGTTAAGTTTAGTTTTCGTTTGTTTTTGTTTTTGTTGTGCGGGCTTTTTCAACCTGTAAAATCGATTTGAATGTCATTTACAACTTTGTAATGGTGTAAATTTCTCTCACGTTTTTCCAATATTTTTCAGACATATTGGCCAAGTCTTTATTTCTGTAAAGCTCGTCCTTTCCTCTATTAATATGGTCTACGAAGGTTTTGATTTTATTACGTACAGCAATTATTTGATCGTGATTTTCTGGCTTTGCAGCCTTGGGCAAGGCAATCTCACATTTTTCTAAACAACGAAATTAAAAATTATTTATTTTAAATAAGGAAAATTACTTTCGCCTTAATTTATGTCTCTTAGTTTTTGCTTTTGATAGACGCGCCGCGCCCTATGCTTATGCATATAACAATAATAAAAATGGATAATTTGCAATATCGTTTTACCAATTTTATTTAAAGCTTCCCGAGCCATATTTTCAGCGGTGGCGACGTAAGTGTCGCGAGCACTTGTCTTATTTCTTAAAGAATGCCACAAAGAATGATTAACATTTTTTATTGGCATTGCAATTTAAATTTTCAAAAATACAATTTTTTTCAAGTCACGAAAAAGTGCGAGAAATTTAAGAGGACACATAAGACACAAATAAAATTTTGCATTAGTTAGAGACAGTATAGGGGCAATGACTCGAGGTAAAAGTACAGGAAAAATTTAGTCATATACGTAACTTTCGAATTACATTTCTACGATCATCTTGTTTTAACCTACGTAATAAATTTTTGGTTGAAAATGCTTGTGGACATATATATTTCATTTTATATATGTATTCATTTTATATATGTAGACATATATATTTCATTTTATATATGTATACAAGAAGATTTATAATTTATTATTTGAGTAAGTAAGTAAATGCATAATTATTACTAGTAAGTAAGTGCATAATTTGAATAAATTATACTAGAAAAAATGTGATTAATTTCGCATACATATACTGGTTATTTTTTAAAACAAAGTCAAACTTAATTTTTAACCTTGATGACTGTTCATTATAAAGAATGGTTAGTATGTTCTCCTTTTCGATAAGCGATGTTATACTTCTATTAACAGTAACTGAAACATTAGATATTTAGATGTAAACGTAAAGCACCTAAAACGAAGAAAAAAAACATTGGTGAGGAGTTCCACAACATGCTTGGAAAAACTGTACCTCCATTATACTCGCTATATCCAGGCTGTACTCCAGGCTTCTTCGTTCATCATGTCATTGTTAGTTCTTCGGATTAGGACGAGGACGTCTTAAGCCCAAGTATTTCCTCCTCTTGCATGGTGCGCTTGTTTCGATTGCGTTGTCAACAAACTGCCCTAATTCGGGTGTCGTAGTCTCGGTTTGTATTAAATTTAAATTATTACCCATCGCTTTTGGAGTAGATAATCCTTTTGGCTGATTTCTGATGTTTAATTTTGGATTTAATGACAACAAGTGATTTTTACGAATGAAACATTCGAATTTTTCTCATCTGTTGGCAATTTGCTACAGCTGGGGTAATCTCCATTAGATGACACTGAAACTATAAAATAGATATATGATTTAGAAAAAATAGAAATATAATATAGAAATTTCTAGACTATAGAAAGAACTTACCTCTATCTTCTTTCCTGTTTGTTAAAGATGTCTTCAAAGTTTTTTTTTGAGACAATATGCTTTGCTTTTTGGAAATAATTTTATTTTTTAAACAAAGCAGATTATTCTCAATATCACCATCACGTTCACTTCGATGAAGTTCGTTTAATAGGCGTTCCACAAGTTTTTTCCCTTTCTCAGATATGAGCACGTTCTTGCCATTAGCCGTTTGAAAACCTGTGTTTTTGTCCTGTTTTTCTTGTAAGCAGTCTTGAATTTCTCTTTTTCTGGTATCCGTTTGAAAGCTTGTTTTGTTGGCTATTTGCACACTGCTGCTTGCGGTTTTTCTAAACTTGGATTCTATACTTTTATTCGATATCTGAGCTTTTATACCTTTTAGTTCAGTTTCATAATCAGTTTCCGGCAAATTGCTTTGAAATTCTCTTAGAATATTTTGGGCGGATTTCTGCCCTTCTTCCGATGTGGAGATCTGTTTACCATTCGCTGTTTGAAAACCTGCAGAAACAAGCGAAGTTACCGGATTATTGATCTTGCCCACCTCACCTTGATGCATTTTATTTTTCACTGCTTTCAATCCGTTCTTGCCTTCTCCCAACTCCGACCGTTCTTCGCTAGCGTTTTGAAGTCCTAATGCAACATTACTTTCTCTCAACACCAAGTTCTTATTTTTAATTGAAAAACTGGCATCGTAGGTATAAGCAGCTTTTAAAAAAGCCATGCTTAAACGCTTATTTGGCTTACGAAATTTGGGCATTACGTAAGGCAATACCATGAAGAACGTGGCTTCCTTAAATATTGCTAAAGAAGTTGTGTGCGTTTTTTCTTAATGTTTCTTTTTTTTTTGTGTTTTTTTTTTATTATGAAAATAATTCATAAATAAATAACCCCATTAGCCCCCTTTGCATTCGTCTTATTAGCGTTACAATTGATTCGGTTTTAGCTTTTTTGTTCTAAATTTCTTAAAATTTAGAATTTGATGCCAATATATGTGTGCCGGGTTTTCAGAGTTTTAATCGATATGTGTTGTAAGGATTTTGGGCTTAACGCAAGTAATAAAAAGATTTATGAAGTGTAATAATTTAATCGCTGTTGTTACTCGATCGATGTCAAGATTTTGGACACGCAAGATCTGATTAGAAAAACTTAATGCGTCAAATGTGTCTTGGACCACTTACTAAATTTTGCATTAGAAGTGACGATAACCCTCTAATTTGTGTCGATTGTTGGCAAAATAATCTGTCCGATTGTAAAGGTTATTCCACGTACCTTCTCAAGAAGAAATTTCAGAACCCTTCATCATACAGGATAAGCATAATAATAATTATTCACATTCAAGTAAACATAGTACTGGTATGACATAATAACCTTCCTAACTACCAACATACTAACATATCGAGAATTATTAACCTTTTGCGAAAAATTGGGATTTATTTGTAATCTATCATTGCCTGCAGACTATCCAAATAAATCTCCAAATCGCTATATGGAGCACCAATGAGCTTCCCAATCACATTCTTCTTATATCAGAAAACCGTTTCACAAATTGTTTTCGTTTCAAAATCCATGGGCGCAATTTAGTAATTGCCAATAGAGATTATACTGGTTCGTGGTTCTGCTGGAATTTGATATTGTGTGCAAAACTTTGAATATCTTCAGAAAATCGTTTTTACATGCTTCTTGTATTAAAGCGAATTGCAGCGGTTCTGATCTTTCAGTTTGCACAGTGTATTTTCCTTCCAAATTTTCATTAAAATGTAATGATGATAATGATTTTTTCAGGTAATTGGGTTCAAAATTTATTGTGACAGTGACTTTAATGTCAAACATCGATGAGGTGGATCTAGGCTAGTGAATGCCAAAGGAAGGGAGTTCTACAAATCCGTTCGCAGTAACAACTTGTCCACTGGAAGACGCACACACTGGCCGTGTAATCTGAGGAAAATTTCTGACTTGCTGGATTTCGCAGTGTACGTTAGTATTGCCGCTAATTTACATCAATCATCAATACAAAATTTGTACGTTATCAAAGTTTAAAAAACTTTTCTTACCTTAATGCCAAGGTGGAAAATTTTATAAATCCAATTCACCAAGCTGGTTTTATATTCACTGCCAGAAATTTTGATGAGCCCTGATTTTCCAATGATTACATTACGCTTGAAATAAGGCGAATGGTCAACACAAGAGTAGGTTGAGAAGACAGTGGTGAAACAGTAGGATCTGCGCTTACGTCTAACAGAGTTAAGAAACGAACAGATTAGCAATTTTGTAATCAACATCAACTTAGCCGTGTTTGATGAACATTACTTATGGAGAGTTGCCAAGTTTCTTAAACGATCGGCCAGGCGAAGTCTTTCTTGTGTTATCCGCCAATGTGTGCATCCGCCAATTAGTGCAGAAAAGCGATGGCTGGAGTTTATTCGATGTTTAAGTTCTATTTATAAAACAGATTTGTTTGAAGAAGAAAATTGAGAGACAGAAGGAGAAATATAGGCGGTGAAAGTGTTCTAAGTGCAATATTTCATACGATTTTCACTTCAGATTTTCCGATCGCTGACAATATTTCAACTACGACATAGGCTAATGATGCAACAATCATCTTTTCAAATAATGATAAAATAAATACAACTATATTGGATAATTTGTTCAGTATATCAATTTAATCTAAAAAATATACGCATTTTATATAAGAGCCAACTCATTTGGACGTATCATGAGTTATGGTGGGGAACAGCTGGTAACTTCATTTTGTCAATACTTTAAAAATACCAATCCAAAACTCTGAATCCAATTACTAATGATTTAGTTGTACTAAATCTACTCAAGATAACCTATGTATGACTTATATTAAAAATCTAATTCAACGCTGTTTTTCAGAATATATTGACACACAGAGATCGTTAGGCAATATCTCTTCTAGGTGAATCCGGTTAGATAAGAATATTGAAAATGTATTATATACTGCTTTTCCCATTAAACTATTAATTTACTTTGATTCATTAAATTTTTTAAAAAATTGTTTAAATTTATATTTTCGTTGTATATATTTGACCATCATGTCTGTACTGTTTTGCATTGGGGGACAATAACCCTGTTAGCTTCCCTACATTGCATTCAGCTATTGTTTTTGTGGATAAATCGTAGATTAAATATGCATTCGAAAGAAACTAAAATAATATCATTCAAATAAATTGAGGAGAGCAAAGGACTTAATCCACTTCGCTGCGGTACTTCATAGCTCACTGGACCAATAAAACCTCACCTCTAAGCCTCTAAAAGATCAAGAAGTATACCGGCAGCACGACCAATACCTTCATCTAAACCATTGCAAGTATATCTGATTACATTTGAAATTACATCTTCGGCACCACATATATTCTGAAGCAAGATTGAATACCGTGTAATAATTTTTATTTTCCGTATACACTAACAGCCTATTATATGGAATCTTTTTGAAGTTTCACGTAATTTCGAAAGAGACGCAATTAAACGATATTTTCGTACAGCACAATTTAATTGATTGATAAATTTAATTAATTTCATCAATTTTCTTGATTTAGATCTTTTAAAATGTATTGTATCAAATCACAGTTTCTCTGATTCTTAAACTTTATTGACTATCAAACACATACTAAATAAAGTTGCGTCTTCAAATTTAAGTTTTATAAAGTTGATGCTTTCCACGTCCAGTTAGATACTTCCGGAAATGTTCTCGTAGAACAAGGCTGTGCACATCAAAGGTACATAATGAAGCATCAAGCAGCGTGTTTAACTTGAGGTATTATGAAAGGTACGATAATAACTGCATTTATTTCCTTATAAAGGTATAATGGCACAGATAAGAGCATGCGGAGAAGTTTGAAGCTACTTTCATCTTGTATTTTTATTACTACTTTTCAATTTTAACCATAAGAAAAAGTTTTCGAAACCCGTCCCATCACAACATATCTACGCCAAAGTTCGAAAATTTTCTTAGGATTTAAACTTACTTAATGAGGATTAAAACTTATAAAAGCTCTTCATAAAGTTCATATAGTTAAAGTTCAAATTAAAAATCTCTTTTTCTTGCTCTTCATTTTGTTGTTAGTTCTAAACGTTTCTTGTACGTTACCCATCTATAATACTACAATATAAGGTCCACACGAGGAATCGAGTTTCTCTTCCATATTTCGTTGCATCTAACAAGCATTTAATTTACATATTGATCAGTATTTGAGTGCGGAAAGGAAGGCAAAAACATGCAGACATGCATATATATGTACAGAGGTCTTGTTGAAATATTTGAGAAGTATTTTCTATCCTTTTTTTTTTATTTAACTTCATTTTATAATATATTCATGTATATACACGTATTTAAAAATGCGAAACAATAATTATTTCATTCATTATTTGACATTTAATCCATATTAAATGTAGATGTCGGTTTGTTTTAATATTCCCTTGTTGTTGTAAGCGGAAACTCACAAATAGCATCAATTGTTAAGTGCTTCAATTTACAAATCCCTCACATACAAGTGCAGGTTTTCAGATTTTCTCTTTCTAGCTCTATCCTTTTCAGACACATTAGGTGTTTGTAAGGAAATAAGGATAAGGAAATAAGGATAAAATGTCTGGCTTATCTTACATGCTGGCACATAGAGTTTTAAGTGGTTTAACGGAAGTAAAACTGCGACATCATATATATCGAGATAAATTTGAATCTGTGTTGCATATTACTTGAATACGATTTATCTTGGTGAAAATGTGTCATTCTTTTTGTGTAATTCAAATAATTCTATCAAAATGCATACATATATGTTATATATGTTCTTGAATAGACTATGTTTGCAATATGAATTGAATATGCGCATTGCTCTACTGGTTTCTCTATTTTTGCAATTCTTACAATCGTAAAAATTATGGAAGAAGTGTGAATCTTAGTAAGTACATTGTCCTTTCACGTTCTAAAGTGACAAGCAAAGAACACTCTTACACTTACAAAAACCCTGAAATCATTCTGAAAAATTTAATCATTTGAGCCAACAAGTTAAGGCTTAATAGCGATATGGGCAGTAGTCAAATCCACGTAGTTGGGGAATTTGATAGTCCACCTTGTAAATATTTGTTTCAGTGTTGATTTCCATGATTTCCATGCACAGTTGCACAATCTTCAAAACTTTCCAATAGAATTTACTGAATAAGAGTAATTCGGCATGCTCATTTGAACGAACGAGTTAATTTTTTCAACCTCTCGGTCTCCCATATAACTCTTCCTACGTTTAGGTCGACGATATCGCATGTGGTACCTGGCATAAAAATGTATTAAAGTTTTCAATTTGCGAGCTGTATTTTAGCAGAGGTGTCAAAGTTATTACCAGGTAGGAACACACATCCAAGACAGATAATAATATACTTAAAACGGCAATATCTACCAAATCGACTCAATTTTATGCTTACAATAGGTTACCAGTTGCCATCGTTGTTGAAAAATCGTCCAAAGTCAGTTACCCTTCGTATAAATGTTGAAATGCAAATAGCCGTTATCTTTGATTAAACCCCTTTATTGATTTTGAACCTTGGAAAAGGCTCGAAAATGCACGAAAACAAATCACTGCTTTTTATTAATTGGCAATTTCTTAAAATAGTTATTTATGTTGTTTTCACATTCCTGTGCTTCGTACGGGCTTTTCTGATTATACCCTGCAATTGTAATGACAGTATATACTTACGACGATATATGCAACACCTGTAAGGAGACAGATTCACCGTTTAGTATCTCATTATTATCATCACAGTATGCGATGTTGAAACCTAATTTTATTTGGTTTGCTATAAAGAGTCATTGCAATAATTAGCAATCAAATGTTAAAGAAACTCCACCAGAGAGGCAGCAAAAAATATGCTTTGCACATGATAAAGTCTGGCAACCCTGAAAGTGCTAGACAATGTTTGATTGGAAATGTTATGTAAAAGAAAACACCAACGTAGTGCAAGAAATGTACAATGTACAGCCACAGTGCTGACAGAGTTTTCAGAGGTTTTCCCGATCCCCCCGAAACTCGTCAACGCGTAACTTGATCTAACGGGAATACGAACTTTTTGTCAGGTGATATGCCAGTGACGTCCCTAACGCTAATGAAGGAAAGACCATTAAAAATTTACTCAACGACAAATTGTCAAGGGAAATATGAAACTTATATGAAATTAACGCTTGGAGGAATGACACTTGATAATGTGATATAAAACATGTATGAAACATTCCCTTCAAGTCGTGACCTCACGACACCTATCCAGAACATTGCGGCTAATGCAACTATTTTTCAATAAAAAGGTTTTGTATATAATCGCGAAATTCATAATTTGCTTATAAATGAAACGTTCTTGATCTAACAGGATAAATTGCAACTTGGTAGTCATAAACTGCACGGAAACGATCGTCAATTATGTTACTTTCCAATAGATTCCTTGCACGAAAAGGGCTAAAAAAAAATAAACCTAAGTGATCTAAATTTGGTACAGTTCATTTTTACTTCCAATTACTATTATAGACGAGTTTTCAGTATGAAATATTAAAAATGATAACATGAGAACCCCTACTAATATGGAAGAGTTTTAAAAAAATTGGAACTTTGGTGCAAGTTTTTTACATCAGTTTAAGATGCCGATTCTTGCCGATTTCTCCCGAGAAATTTTACAAATACAACTTTTTTCACAAATGGCTTAGTTCAAAATAACGTCCTCCATAGCATTCAATGTGTCGATTTAATTCATTTTCAGTAAGTTTCATCTACGGCTTCCTGGGTACTATACAAATACATGTAAACTTAGCGTCCTCTTCCCGCACCAAATATGCAAAGTATATGTATTATTAGGTAGTCCGGAAATTTCGTGCGGTTTTTCACTATGTACAAAATAATTTTTTTTATATAAGGAATAAAGTCTAAATTTATTAAGTTATATATTTGCCATTTGTTTAATAATAAGTTTCCACCTTCCAGGCAATTTCATTATCGCCTCCTCATAAAATTTCAAGTCTTTGCATCAAAAAAAATTTCCATATATAAATTTGCACTACTATCTAAATTGTTTTACCAGATAAGCTGTTTTGCAGACAACGAAAGCGATGGTAATCTGATGGTGCAGTGGCAGGACTGTACGGTGGATGTGGTAATACATCGCAACAAAGTTCTAATAATTTTTGCGGATGGGGAAAGAAATATGGGTGGGATGAAAGACCATAATTTTCGGTTGATCAATCCTCGACATTTCTACTGTAAGGCTTCATAGAGCTTAATTAGTTGTTCACGGCATACTTGAGAATTAATTGATTTGTTACACGACAGAAGCCTATAACACACAATCCCTTTGCAATCCCACGATACTGACAACAAAATCTTCTTTTTGTGGATATCCGATATTGGTGTTCTTTGCTCACCACGTTTTGTCCATCATCTATTGCAATGATCATTTTTCATCGCCAGTTATAATTACCTTCAGAAATGAATCGATTTGGTTTCGTCTTAACGGCATATCGCAGACATTAATGCGATTAACAGCAGTTGTTTTGGATGATTTAAGTGTTTCTACAATCTTACAGATAGTTATAGGTTGATCAGCTCCAATCACAACCTTCATCAATCGTTTTTGGCCTACCAGAACGCGATAAAGCTTTCACTGAAAAATGTCCAGAACTAAATTTCATAAATCAATTTTGGCGTTCTGATGCAGCATTATTATACACAACACATATTTCTCTATGTGGTCCTTCAACTCTTTTATCTTTTTTGAAATGAAGAAGCAAAATATGACTTATAAGGCCACTTTGACCTTTCATTTTAACAATTACGTATCACTATTAGAACACAACCGATCGCTTTGAAAATTTTTTCCAAAATAAACATAAGGCTGCTCTGCTTTGTGCCTACTATATATACCTTTAAAGGTAATTATCTAACATCTAGTTGCGTGAAAAAGTTATGTTAATTTCCGAACTACCTAATAAATTCAATTTTAATTTTAAGAGCTATTTTCCGAACATTGCACTGTTCTGAGTAATACTGTAAATTATGGTACGTAAAGCAATTTTTAAAGTGCCAACAAAATTTGTTTTTAATAATATTGTGAACATAAACTGTACCTCGTTGAAAGGAATAATTTTTGCAGAAGTGGTTTTGTCCCACTGACCTTGCAGACATTGCTGTATAATGTACATTTCGCTAATTAGAGCAACTCTCAAAGTGTCAAAAAAAATATTCCCGAACATAGCTGAATATAAACAGTATGCAGTTGGAAAAGCTATTGTTGAAAGATTCACGCAACAAGGCCTCAATTTTTCGCAGAACTTGGTTTAGCCATAGGGAATTTCCGAACATTGCTCCTGTGTTAGCTCACGTAAAACCAATTTTCAGAGTGTCAAAAGAACACGAAATTCTTTGGCGTCTTAATACCTAACGCGACTTTTACACATCCAAATAAGAAAAATACGATATAATTTATGTGAAAAGTCTTAGCAAAGAATGGATTTGAACAGTTCTTGTTGTTTTAAGTTAATTTTTCGTACAATCAAAGGACAGGAAAAATTTCGTCGCCATTAACGAGACGTTTATAGGAATATAATCATGATTGAGCGCGAGATTGTAAAAACGGGCATATATTTATTATAATATTTTTGGCGAAATAAAAAAAATCAGGCAAGAAAAACTGGAATTTACACATTAAAGTCTAAATGTTGTTATTAACGACTATGCTTATTATTCTTTGATTGCACTAAACGCACACGTACGCATTTGATGCGACAACACTTTGACACTTGACTAAAAGATTGCACTTCTGAATCCACTGTTCACCACGATGCAGTTTATCTAATAATGATTGATTAATGATCAGAGATGGGGGGGTTGCCCTAGTAGTCGTTCAAGAAATTAAGGAAGTGGCCTTTGAATCTCTTTTCCTTGGACTTGGGTTTCTATAATTATAAATTGCTTGTTGTTGTAGTGCATTTGCCCAGGATTGATATATCCAGTTTCAAAAGAGCGCATACTGACTAACTCACTATTGTAATAACAGGAGATTTTATGTGCAACAACCGGGTTAATCTTTTAATGTATGAATCACGTCCTCCAGAAATGGTGCCGGTTGCAGACATAATTATTTACTCGCACATTTTAGTGTTCGGCAAAAATTTCCTTCATTTAACGATTACTTTCTCATAAATCCGTGAAATATTGTCAAGCCACTCCCCCGGTACTTCAAAGAAGTCGTTAATTTCGTTATCCCTTTCTTTCAATGTCAATAGAGTGAGACATGGCGTTTATTATGAAAACCTTAATAAGGCCAACATTAAGCCATCATCACTTATTTACGAAGTATTAATTTTATTCCAACAAATATTTTTCAAATTGCCTGCCCTGTCAACTTAATTTTCTAACCAGAACATTATACAACATCCTAAAACTTATTCCAGGCTCTCAATATTCATCTGGTAATGGTACTGTTAACTGGGCTCATTCAATTTATATTTCGTATGAAGAATCCGTCATAGATGCTGCCTACAAACAATATCTCCGACATCTTGATGCTGATAGTCGTCATTATTGACTGGGGAATCTATAGTACGTTCCGCAAAAGAGACAAATGCGTAATGAGGCAAGAAATTACTCAGCGAACGCTAACTTCTTAACCACATTACACTCTTTGTTTATAATGTCAAACTCAGAGACTACATCGCGTCCTTCGTTCATGCTTTTTTAAAATTCTCCTTTCCCGATTACCTATAATTTGTTAGACGTTGGTTCAGACGTTTTGTGTTTTTTTTTAATGCAATCTTAGACCCTGGTATTTCCACTATTCATGAATAACTCTACTTGATTGGTTATAGCCAAATATTTTTTATTTACAGGACCAAAATGCAAACAACACACTTTTGAAAACTGGAAAATAAAAGCAAATAAAAAAGTTGTTTGATATCGAAAGGACCAACTAAGGGATCAAATATTTACAAATAGAAGAAAAATAACAAAAAATAAATAATTTACACAAAAAATTCAAATAAGTAAACAATAACGCAAAAGTACTTAATGGACAAAAAAATTAAATTCGAGACCAAAAAGAAGTCGTCATTGACTAAATAGCTAAAAATCCTCACGCTTGAATGACTAAGACCTCTTCGTCAAATTAGTTGAGAACACCAGGGAATTCTATTTAATATATGTATAAAATTATATACGTTATGTGCTAAGTGGGGATATTTTATAATCAAATGCATTTGGTAGCTTGGCTTTAATTAGTAAATTAAGTAAGACGCAGAAGCAAAACAAAAGAAATCGAAACTGAATTAAATTAACGAACATTTCTGATGAATATTAAAAAATAACTGTAACTGAATATACAACCAACTAAGTGTCAATTAAGTTTTGTTCCTTGAAATAATAAGAGTACTTTTTAAGCATCTAAAGGGTGGCTAAAATTAAGTGATACATGAGTAAATTTATAATTAAGAGAAAACATAAAAACTAAATATTGACAACCAAACTATAACTCATTTTGTCTATGAAAGAAAACAGCTTTATAAAATAAATCTAAATATATAAAATTTAATTAAAAAAAAAAACGCGACTTTGTACGTATAAAATTAAAAATAAATAAATAAACAAAGAACTTCAGGTAAAACTCATCTAAAAATGAGGAATAAAAGAATAACAACAACAGGAAACAAATATAAAATCACATCTAACCAAGCCATACTGAGAGTCTTTTGTTTATTTTTATCAACACCGCTTGAAGCGTCTACGCAAGCACTTTCCAATATGAAAAAGAGAAATTCAACTTATGAGAGAAACTAAATTATTTTGTTTTAAATAATTTTATTCATTTAATTGGAAATTTGTGTCTAAATGTGATTGTGTGTAAAAAATTCCAAAACATGGAAAACGAAAACAGGCAAATGCATAAGACTTAACTCAAACAGTGACTGAATAATATCAATAACGAATAGTTAAAAGTAAAAAGAAACATGAGTACTGGGAATTTTACACTTATATTATTGTTATTTCTTTTTGTAGCTGCTATCGTTGTCATTGTTGTTGTTGTTTCAGTTCGTATTTGTATATATTTATTATATTATCACATATTGTCTCCTTTCCAGTAGTCACAATATATAATTATGTAGTTATTGTTATTGTTTCCATTTTGATTTAAACATCTCACACAATGTTTTTTACTCGAATGTAAAAAATTCATCACTGGAAAGACTTCAATTGAAAATTGCTTGATGGCTTTTAATCATTTTTTATCTTCTTTCTGTTGGTTCTGCTATATTTTAAATGAATCTTATAAATAATTTTGAATGAAGCCCGAAGCACAGATCGAAGTGGATCGTAAACATAAATATTTTCGTGACTACAAAATTATAAATTAATTGGCCAATATTTCCCATTCTGTCCGTCCATTTTTTGGCCGCACCTACGTGGGGGCGGCTTGTGTATACGCTTTTTCTAATTTATCCTTCAGCTTGCTATACCCGCTTTCTTCTTCCGTATATTTTCGCATCGTCCCCCTTTCTACTTATCTGCTAGCAGTTCACTTGACTTTTCGCCTACTGCCCTCATTCTTTAAGTCTATTGAAAAAAGCTGTTATTTTTCGGTCATATTTAAATCTCTCGCGTTTTCTTGCTTTTGGGTCTCATTTTTTCCGCAATGAAAAAGCTCTTTTTGTTTATTTCACCGGTTCACAGCACTTTTGCTTTCTTGTACTTGTAGTTGAAAGGGTTTTTCGGTAGTTACTTCCCATGTTAACCTGTAACCACATGTAGAATTATGGACAAAACCAAACTCGCAGGTGAGCGGCCTTAGTATCAAAATTCAGTTTAACGCAAATATTAATAGCAAGAGTAATTTAACTTTCGGTGATTAAGCTAAATAAAGATCACCCATGGGCTCACAAGATCAATTGAAATCATGTTATTTTCAATTTATCGTAAAATATATAAATGGTACTTCAAAACCCACAAAGCGAATATTATAACAATCACCCCAAACCAGTGAAAAGTTTTTTTAGTTGAGTTCTGAAGTGGGAAAAAATATCGTTACGATTACCAAGCTTGAAAATTATCTGCTTTAAGAAGGCTCCTCTAACACACAGTGAACAATTTATTAAGTTGGCAATCTATACCTGCGACTTGCCAGCTTCGTGTAGAGTTTGAAATTGACTGTTTCTGATTTACAAATATATAACATACGCTAGCTCTTTGATACTATAAAGACTGAAAGATGACTGACAGAAAAATTTATATATAATTCAAAATATCTCAACTTTCACCTTTTGTGTAATTACTTCTTGTGTGCTTAATGTTTTAAATTAAGGGTTGGATATGCCGCGTGGAATGTTATTTAACAAATAAGTTTCGTTTGTTATATAGGAATGCTTTATACTTTTGGCCAAAGCTGTATTGTAACTGCTATCAAACGCGCACACAAATGAAACTATACCGTAGTGTACAGTCATTCAGTTTGATTTTTGGTAATCGCAAATATACGTCGACACTAAAGAGAATGTTATAATTAAACCCTTATGATATCTTAAATGTTAATGTTAAATGTTAGTATAACCGAGTTACACTAACGTCACCGTTTAATAACAGTAACGTACGATACATCCCAATACAATCGTTGCTTGGTATGTTCTTCGGAGCCCTAGAGAATTAACGATTAAACGGAGAACGGCTCGTCTATTTCAGGCTAAAAAAGAGTACGATTTTGCTGAAGACTATTCAGAAACAAACGGCATTCAAAATGCTTCGTATTGAAAATGTCTGAAAATTTCGCAGTTGCATTCCTGTAGCACTTCTCTTACTACTGGACGTCTCTCTTAAACTTTACGTTAACTATAAAAAGTTAAACGCGCATGCACCTTTTTCCAAGGTTGCTTTGATAGATCTTACACGATATCCATGTTATAATCAAACATGGATTTTACATCACAAAGCGATTTCATATATCCTCGCCCGATGGCGAAGCTATTGCTATGGGTGTAAACAATTCAGGTCTACGTTAATTATGGGCATGTACATTACCCTAAAAACAATCCAAACCTTAGAATGTCAGATGACTGCACCTTAATTTACATTTAAATATATATATCGTATAAAATTTTCTGCAAAATGTTATCTGATTGTCGCTGTGCTCTGCCCGACATATGGCACATAAAGACAAATAGCTAAAAGATGGGCGAACTTATAGAGCGATGTGTATTACACAATGATCTACTGAATTGCTGGTGTTGTATTATTTTTGATATATAAATCTTTGCCGAACCATTGGTCATTCCCGGAAAATGCTTAAATGCGTTGACGACTTCGTCCGCCGACGAAAATTGCTATCGAATTCATTTTTGATGTGCGGGAACAAAAATAAGTCATTAGGAGCCAAAACAGGAATGCATAGCGGATGACCTTTTAATTGCATATTTTGAGTGATTGGACAGTCGTTTGTTAGATCAGATATGCGAAAGCTTCCACGATGTTGATGAAAAATGATCCGGCAGCTCTCTCTCTCTGTCTCTCTCTCTTGATCCTAGTTCGTCCTTATTTCATCGAGACCTCTACAAACAAATGATTGTGTACCTTTCAGAATTAACGGTTTACGTTCTTCTAAAGGTAATGTTGTTATATAACCAATTTTTTCGGCTGAAGCAAGTCAAGGAACCACAGTTTTCGGACAACTTGATTCATCTTGAAACATATACGCAGCCGATTGTTTACTTTCGGTCTGATAACTTGTCACCTCGTACACATCGTTTCAAGTACCGTCTCCTTTCACAGTTAAATAATCGTGCAACATTTTATACTTGTTCGTAGAACCAATACTTAAAATTGATACAAGGTCAGAATATGTCACATTTCGATTTTGCATTGTCAGCTTTGACCCAGCATCAATGTTTATGGGCAAAAACTCATTTCAGAAGGCCATCACTGCTTGCGTCAATGTGTGCCACGATTACACCAGCGTTTCACTAGAGATGGAAGTAGAAAAATTTTCACGGCATAATTACATTTTTCAAGTCACAACTTTCAGGTCGGTGCAAAAAGCATAGATTGCGCTAAGACGACAAGATGTTTTGAAGAAGTTTATGGTCAAAAATGTTAACTTTTCTCAAAATATATAATTACATTTTCGTTAATTATTGACGAAATGATTTAACTGAATGTACATGTAGCCAAATACAGTATCAAATTCATTTCTTTCACTATAATCGCAAAACACTTATAATAGCCTCAAGAAACGCGTTTTCTTTCGATAATTTTTTTTGGATGGAAACAGATAAGAAATTTTCCGGTATGTTATTAAGCGTATATTTAGGAATTGAAAACAATTATAATTAAAAGATATTAAAAAAGGGCAACACTGGAACGGTTTTCGCACAGCGTCATTAATTAAACGGCTCTGCAGCACAACGAGTAGCTGGACCAGAATTCGAAAAAAAGGAGTACACATTTAGTTACACAATAGAGTGTTTCTAAATATGACGATTTTTGTATGTTTGACGAATGTTTGAATGAAAAAGTTCTGTCTTTCACTAAAATAAGCGATTATTGATTCTTAAATCAACTTATCGAAAATTATAAAGATATTAAAATACCGAACGAAAATTGCGAAATTATGCTACCTGCCGTTTTGAAAAATAGGGCTTCGTTGGCCACGCCCACGACCATATTTTTGTATCATTTTTGAAAATTGAAGCTATCAATTAATCTAATAAAAGAAATTCCTTTTCTGAGAATTTCGCACTGATAATAAGTTTCGCAAATAAGTTTCGAGTGTATATATAAAAAATTATATATACATATATACAAAATATATGAAATGATATTCTAAAACTCTTGTGTAATAGTAGTTCATATGTATATGTATCCGAGAATACTAATTTGGATTGCACAGGCTAGAGAGAGAAAGCTCACTTAATTCCAGGTTTTATTTGCAATATTAGCTAACATTGAAGTGTTTTCAGTTTTATATTAGCCAAATGAAGAAATTTTTCTTAGTTAAGAAAATTCATGTCGCACTCTACTCACTTTTTCAAAAAGTCCTTTTGAAGCAACTAAAATGCTAAATTTTTATTAAATTCTCAAACTCCCGCTGTGTTGCAATAAACGAAAAATTGTCACCAATTCAGTTGTCGTCGTCCCGGGATTGTAATGTGTTAACTTATTTATTTTGGTGATTTCTGTTTTTTTTAGATTTTTGTTTCACATATATAATTAATTCTCTCATCCAGAGATACAGAAAATTGGATAAAGAGTGTATTGTTGACGAGAACGAGATTCAAAATTGATTCAGTCACAGTCGGCTTTCTGTTCGAATACGCCATTCTTCTGGGAATCTTGGCTACTCGCACCTAATACTGAAATGAAAATTACTGTTTTCTTGGTTGTGTGCACTGATTATTTTCCGGCAATTGTGCAAGCGGGACGTAAGTGGGACGACCAAATATTTTTGATGATTCTTGGATCAAAATGTTATAACCTTTTTTATATTTTAATTTTTAGTCTGTTTTCATAGAAAAAGATTTTATTGCGGACAGTTAGAGTCAATGAAGTTTTTTGTTAGTTTCTAATAATATTGCTTTTCTTCCGGCGAGTTTATGTCTTGAGGCCTTACCTTTTATCACCAAAAAGCCGCGACTTAACGTTCCCATTGTTAACGATGGTGTTAAATTCCTAAGAACCTTCATTTTTAAGAGGCCGTCATCTCGACAGCACTTGGTCTACAAAAAATTTGTCTCCAAAAATTTTACACGAATTATGGAGTGTACATTTTGTACTTATTGCATAGTTATAATCCAATTTTATTCACATTTGCTTTTGAAATAGTAGAGCATAGGGTTAACCTTCAACAGATCCTTAAATTGGACCAATCACATCAATAGCACAACAGGGAAAGTATATCCAATGCTTAGATCCCCATGACTCACAAAGTGGTAAATATTTGCATTTTGCCATCCAAAATGTATCTAATCCCGACGACCCTGTGTAGACATGTGCAGTACGCGAATTGCGACTAAGTGTGCACACAAAGACTCAATAAAATCGTAAACAGTATTGCCTACTACGTGTACTACCTAACAAGAAGTGAAGGCGTTAAAATCAACATCAACCGGTTATTTAATGTTTCTCTGATGATTTATTAAAAAGCAGAACATTGCGCTCGCTCAAAAAATAATCATAATTTGCTTGTTTTTACATAAGGCCAATACGATACTCTTCACAAAAGTCTGGGCGTCAGTTCTTCATATGTGTTCGCTTCTGGAATTCCTTGAGGCCTGATTTACAGAATATCCATACAACGATAGGTGTTAAGAAAGAGATTATAAGGCACTGCCCTCAACGTCTATGATATATTTCATTTCACGTCGTTTTTTGTAGCCTCTTCCGTTTTATATACTTACCACGTTTGCAAAACGCTTGTAACATTTTAAAGAAACTTTAAAGATGCTATAAAATACACATGCTTTCGATCTGTGTCAAATTCTAAATGTATGTAAACATGCCCTTCTGCCTGTCTGTGTAATACTTGTAGTAAATATTCTCTAAAAGTTTAGGGTAAGCCTTTTTCAAACAAAGGTTGTTAGTTTTAATAAACAAATAAAATATTTAGCGAATGGGCCAACAGAAGGTGGGCACGCCACTGCTTTTCAGGTAACTTTTTACAAATGGTTGATCTTAGCGGACTAATTGCTGTAAGAAATAAGTTTTGCTCAGAATGCATACCACATTTGTAATGGTAGTAAATGTATACTCTTTTGTCCGATAATGGGATAGAAATCGTAAAATATTTCCTACAGACGTATTGCTTGTGATACTGCCGACTCATAATATCATCTACTGCGTTCTTTCTAAATGAATTCAAATAGTGGCCATTTTCCTAGCACATGGCAGTAATATGACCTATTGCATACATATATATTAAGCATTGCAGGCTTCCTTTTCTATGTTCCATTCGTACTAATAAAATTCTCGCCTTTATCCTAATCTTCCTAATCTATCCTAATCTTGATGCAGCAAGTTTTTCTGTGGTTTATACATATTGACTGGGTACTCCCCGAAATATTTGCTTGTTTTGTTTGCTTGCGTCAATAGATTGCTTGGAAATTGTATGCATGTTTCTTTTTTTTGTTTTTCGATTTTTTAGTATTTTTAGTTATCTTTCAAATGAAATAAGAGCTCCCAGTATCGGCATAAAATAAAATAACTGATAAAATAGTGTAATTAATTTTTGTTTTGTCGAATTTTCTCTGATCCTCTATGTTATGGGCTAATCCGTGCTTAACTGTTTCATTTTTATTTACTAATAAAAAAATATATGTTTATAAAAAATGAAATACTTTTTTAAATTCGAAAAATTCTTATGTTCTACTTGATAACGTACTAAATAATTTGGGATAAAAACTAACAAAACAACAACGCGTTCTTGTGCAAATTTCTACAAACAATAATTATTATTTGTATTCTGTCAATGTATGCGAGTGCGGGCGTGTATTCCGTACTATTTCTCCGTACAATTTCTCCAACGAAAACGTTTTATTTTGTACGTATGCTTATATGCATAGAATGTCAATGTTTTTCTTTCGCTTGCATAATCTTCAGCGTGCTGAGGAGAGTAAACGTAAAAAGCGTGTCGAGCGTCAACGGCTACGACAACGTCAACGACGCGGTGCCAAGGTATTTCGTTCTGTCATCAACTCAACGGGACATCTAACGCTTGCACCTTCACGTCTCTTTGAGAAAACACCGATGAGTCCATCAGATAGTTTAGATGAGATAGCATTACAAATACCGAGGTAAGAACACCAACTCCGTCTATACGTATGTTCCGGTATAGTCCACAATATTTGTGATTTGTGTTGTTATCAATCTTTGAATGAAATGTTTCGTTTTACATATCGCTAACTTAACGACGATATAATATAAAAATAACTCAATGAGGATCAACAAAATTCCTCTATTCCTCTTATTTCTTAAGTGAAGGCGGGTTATCACCATATTAATATTTTCATATGTTCATTTCATTAAATCTAAGTAAGTCAAAAGAATAGTAGTAGTAGGATATTGTCGATACTAATACGAGTAATAAACTTTAACAGACTCTAACACGTTTTTATTACAAAGCGATTATAGTCTTTAAGCCCATCATCTATAATATACGTATGCCTTTTTTTACAAAGGCAGTTGTTTACATAGATGAGATAAAGTCCATAACTTTAAATCGTATTGAAACTGAATACCTAATGGTGAAGATGTGACTAATTAACACAATTATCTCATCAAGCGATTGTCTTCCAGCTAATAAAAGAAAATGAACGAGTCAATTACATTATGAAAGACTTCGCTTTTAAGATTACACAAGGTAAACGTTGCATTCATTTACCAGCTGAATGTCAATGTTCACTATACCACCCTTTCTACGAGACGAATTTTAAGTTTTTATACTCCACACATTTATGGTGCAAGGTATGTCAAGTTTTTGAAGATGGTTTAGAGTATTTAATGCTGCGCCGTAATGTGTTTGTTTGTTTTTTTTCAGTTAACAAGACCCAAGTGAAATCTACTTTATCCACTTTACTGTGTCAACTTGGTTGTTTACATTTATAAATGTAAATAGATGGATGGGTGGAAATGGATGTGTTCCGTTTTATTGTAACAAAGAAAAAACTAACTTTAATAGGTGCTTGAATGTATTTTGATCACTTTTTCACTTGAAAAAGACATTTATTGAGAAAAATATATATTAACTTTTGCTGATCGTTCTGGTAACATAGCGATACCGTGTCGAAAGAAAGAAGGTTCTTAGTTTGGCAGCGATCCAATCATCGGCCCATTTTCGCACTTCTTTAGCATTTCAAAACCATGTCTCAGCCAAGCTAAGCTGCATTGATTTTAAAAACTGGTAATAAGAATGCGCTATGTTTTGTGAGTCGTGCGGGTGCGAGAGAACTTCCCATTGCAACTGCAATAGTGTACCCTTGAAAACTCTTACAACGTGTGCCCGAGTTTTGTCATTTAAGAGGATTGGTTTGCGTCTGTTAATCGACATTGCTGGTCTTTTTAAAGCAACAGTTCAGTTTCTTCAATTGACGTCGGCAGAAATCTCCAGTAACAACTTAGGTTTAGCAGTTCGTAATACAATACATGTTTGCTGATTTCCCTATATCGACGGTAAAACTTTGTGGCCATGAATATTCCGCTCCGGTGTGGATGGCTCTTTTAGGTTAACCCATGACTTTTTGCGCTTGGAATTGCCGTGGTAGACCCGCCGCGCATCGCCAATCACAATACGCCGTGGAAAACTCTTTTTTTTGCATGACAAGCAGCGAAGCAATGTTGAAACGATTCGAAATGCTATTTTCAGTCAATTCATATGGTTTCCATTTTTCCGTCTTTTGGATCTTTGCCATCGCATGTAAACGTCTAGAAACGGTTGATTCGTCACTTGCTAAGTTGAAAGTTCGGACGGTTTTTGGGAGTTCGAGCTGGGTTTTCGCCCAATAAGTCTTGCAATTCATTGTCTTGGAAATTTTTCAGCGCTGCAGGCCTTTCCTTGCAATTAACATCAAAGTCACCGTTTTTAAATTGTTGAAGCCAAAAACCCAGGGGCACAAGCATTTCAAAGTTTTTTATGGGCTTCGACAGCAACTTTTCTTGAATCAAACAACGCAAGTAACGAATATCGAGAATGCAATTTCGAGCGTTGCAATATTAGCGTCTATATACTGAATGGGAAACTGTTGCGTTATGTAGAGAAGGGTCGAAATCATGGAATTTAATCGTAGTGTATATTGCACCTACACAATATATGTCATCCATATTTTGTACACATTTAATTTATGATTAAACCGTGTTTAGACTCGGATAAAATCGACAAACGTTACCCCGATGTTTAGGGGGTAATGAATTCTGTTTACAGAATTATCTACTCGTTGGTAAGGTTAATTTATTAGTTAATTGTATGCGTGATAATGGGATATCAGATAATAAACTAAAGCAGGAAGAGGAAATACCGTTGCTTTTAACGGCAGCACAAAACACGAAGCATGTAATTAAAATAATTAAAAGTCGTCGACAGATTTCAAAGCTAATATAAAGTTTCCAAGCAAAATTAGTAATTTATCAATTTTCCTTGCTACGCTACCAGAGTTACCTATTAGATTAACCAAGATAATTCAACACACAGTCTCATAGGTATGAGTACAGTTAACGTATATTTTCACTTAGCGACTCGCATACATTTTTCGCCCTTACGGCTTAAAATAACGAAAATAATATGTCATTTATCCAAATCCAATTCTTCTAAAAATAAATTACATCAAAATCGATGATCCAAGTAGTTCGGTTATATAAAACTTTTTGGAAACGAACACTTGGAAAGTGGTGAATTTAACTTCGGCTAAGTAGCAGCGAAATGATTAAGAAAACGATAAAGAAAATATACGTAATGTAACAGCCGAATTCATAAAGGACACAAAACACCTCATTCTATACTTCATTACAACGGTTGTTTAAAAAAAAGTTACGCCGACAGAAAAGTTAAAATCAACAAATGGGATGGTAAACGGCAAATTCATTTGACACAACCACTCTTTGTTGATCGCTGAAATTTTAACGCATTTTGCAGGTAATGATGTTGCTTCCTCATATTATGAAGTGTTCAAAGAATCCATTAACCTAATAGAGAAAAAGTAAATTTTATGAAAAATTTACAGTAGTTTCCGGCCATTTTGAATAAATAAGACAATAATATAATGAAATTAAATCACATATAATTTGTGTAAATAAAAAAAGCAAATAATGATTTCCAATGTTTGTTAACAGAAGCAAGTAACGTTGAATTTGTTTTTTAATAAAGACATAATTATTTTTCAATGTTTTTCCAGTTGGAGCTAACAGAAATTTGTATATATACAGTTCTATTCTTAAATATACGTATGTATATATTAATATACAAATCATAAAATATATATATTAATATACAAATCATAAAATCGGGAAAATAGCCTACCAACAAACAACAAGTAAAAAAATTATAGTCGACGGGTGCCGAATTCCGGATATCCAACACTACGCTTTTCACATTCTACTCTCCAAGTTCTTTTATTTCATACCTATAACGTCGGTATTATTAAAAAAAATGTGTGCACCAGGTCGCGGTGTTTACCATATTCATTTTAAACTTAACCCATTGAACCCCAATAGTTTTAAAACTTCTGTCTTGTTCGTATTACGATAAATAAGCATAAAACCTCAAAAAAGTGAAGAAATAAAATTTAATCACTTTGTGTGAGCATAACCGATTTCAGCGCATTTTGAAGCGCTATCGTCAGTTTTAGTGCAAGATTTAGTAAGCGATCCGAGCCACTTTTAGTTCATTCGACAATGAGTTCTTGCAATAAGTTCTTGCATGTCCAAATTTTTTTTCAAAGTCGCTTTGACCCTAATGATAGCGATTAAAGCATTTTGTTACGTAAATCTTTCCATTACTGGCACTTAGACCAAAATTCTTGTAAGACATTGCCAGTAGATCTTTAATATATCAACGATGTACGTTGGAAAAATTGCGCACAATGAGCCCCAGCGGCGTAGAACACCGACTTTAATAGCACCAATTTGAATGATAGCCACTTTTTAATACCATTTTTTTAATTACCTTTTTTCCATACAAATAGTTTATTACTTCTTCATAAACGAATAGATAAATTTCGACAATATTTTAATCTGACCGATTTAATTTTTCAAAGTTTTGTAATTGAACTCATTAGCAGTAGTCAAAGCTGAAAAATTTTCTATCATCTATTTTGTATCACATGCGCAAGGTTTTGCGAGTTGTCATGGCGTTGGAAATATTGCTGCTTCATTATCAAACTTACTATTGCTATCGCTAATAACCTTACTTTCATTGGAACTTAGAAAAAAAAAAACGATTTGTGTCGGTAGCGCTTAAATGAGCGGAGGTTACTGCAGGACTATTATGCAAACTTTGTGAAGACAGAAGAGATCTTGTGTTATTTTGTTACGTCACGTGTTTAATTTTAACAATTTTTGTCAGAATAAAAGAAACTTTGATTTAGGACAACATAGATCATTCGCGACGTCCTCGCGAAGCCTTTTAGCCGATTTACACACTTTAGTAACACACACACTCAATACTATTAAGTAAGCACTGTATTAAATCAATGAAGTAAGATTATGCACAACTATCGTGCTTGCAGGGGTTACCGTATCTAATACAAATGACTCAGTAAATTAAAATTTTGATTTCTACATCCTAAATCTCTTTAACTAGGAAGTTATCTAAATTTCACGCGAATGCTAAAAAATATTAATTTTCGCGTTCCCAATTTTGCACTATATAGTGAATCTCTTCGCATTGTCGTTGGATTATATCAGCTCTTCCGCCCTTCATTAATCTTAACAAGTAAGAAAACTATATTTGGTCGTGGCCAAATCTTTTATACCCCTCACCGTTATCATAAAAAGACAAAACAAGTAAAAGAGCTAAGTTTTCATGCTCCATAATATGGGATAAAGGGTTTTGAGGACATGGTCTAGGTTACTTCCAAATTGCTTTGCAAACTTGTATGCATTTTCGCTAACGGGAGAATATTTGCCATAGGTACTACACAATTGGGCCGGCCGGCATCCTTAGGCGAATTCGAAATAGTAAAACGGGCAAGAGTTCATATATTTTATGGAACTTTTGAAGAATAAAACTTTTGAAAGAGCAATAAAATTATGACATTATAAAATTAAGTGAGCGTGTCCGACTTATTTCATTTTTGTACAAGTACTACAGCGTCGCCCATAAAATGTATGGTCAAATTTTTGTAGATTTCCCTGCTGTAGTTTATAAGAAATGAGCAAATACGCCAATTTTTTATTCTTTTTGAAAAGCAGCTCCTACTTTACGCGGTGCTGTAGATGTGCTCTTCGACAGATTTGGCCGATTTTCAATACCAACCTCCTTACAACCTCCTTGCAAAAAACTTCCAATGTTTCTGTCAAATTTGCGGTCGATAGCTTCGTTTTTACAGCCAGGAGAATGTTTACAACAAACATTACCCAGACGGACAGGCGGACAAATCGATTCAACGTTTGATGCTGACCAAGAATATATATACTT
The DNA here is from genome assembly GCA_001077435.1 of Glossina morsitans morsitans. Lineage (NCBI taxonomy): Eukaryota > Metazoa > Arthropoda > Insecta > Diptera > Glossinidae > Glossina > Glossina morsitans. Next base: position 70,765 of record CCAG010016469.1, on the reverse strand, counting down.
TGCGGGGTTTCTGAAGCTTCCTTCTGAGCGTTGCAAACGTTTTGAAAATGGGTAGAGAGAATAGGTATTCCATTTTAAATGGAATCACTGAAATTCTCATCTTATCACTGTCCTGTTTCATTAAGTGACACCAACGACGCATTCTACCTACTATTTTCATATTTATTAACAATATTTAACAATAACTTACTTGCCTATAGTATTTTATTTTATTTTAAATATGTTCTGTGACCTTTGATATACAAATTTATTCAAAACGCTACAGCACATATGTCACGGTTCTTGTGTATCCGTAAATGCAAAAAAAAAAAGAACCCATGACGTCAAACGACATGGAATGGCAACGTGAATGGAAATTATAAGTAAAGCGACCATAGTAATATCATTGTACGTCACAGAGCACGAAGTGTTTGCCTTTACAGACTTAAAGTATTGAGTTATACTGTCTGGACCAAAACAGTACACCAAGCGCTCAACAAACTAACATTAATGGAAGGGCTGCAATTGTTGAATCATTTATAAAGTAACCTAACGCTACGTTTCAAAAGAACTGGTACAGGTCATCAAACTGATGATTGGGTGAATACGGTTTGATCCGATGAATCATCGTTCGCTTTGTTTCGTGCAAATGGCCCGGCTTACGTACGGAGAACCTTAAAAGAAGCCTGCAAAGCGAACTGCCTGCTTGCTGCATTTAAGCATGAGTGAGGTTCCCTAAGATTTGAGCGACTATATCGTGGTATTCAACCTGGTCCCCTCACTCACATCACTGGCCGGACTACTGCGTATGAATATTCCAACGTCCTCAATGATAAAGTTCTTGCGAAGTTAGCATATGGCTGCCAAAAACCGACGTAATTCCAAATGCGTTCATACCTACTGTCGAACAGGTTTAGTTGTGGTTTGAGTTTATTAATATATAAAGTGCATATGTGCGCAACTTATATTATTTTTTGCATCCCCTGCAAAAAAAAAAACGTTAAAAAATAATTCCCTTTCCCACATCCTTTACAGCTACATCCTTTATTATATCGAATCATTTTCTGAAATTTTTCTGTCCATCTTTCTGCCTGATGTATTTTTGTGTCCAGCACGCATGTTTTCGATTATTAATAAGAAAACTAATAACTATAATAAAAAAAGGCAAGTAGATTTAAACGAAAATTAACTCCGGCTGGCGGGCAATCTTCTACATCCACTTGGTTTATTACCGCAGTTGTCACAGACTTTCTACCGACGGATGGATAGACAGACTGAAATTGGTGTTAGTTTCATATATTATTGATGTTAGTTTACACATATTTCATAGCCCTTCAGGATACCAAATTAACGTGTCAACATAATAAAAAAATATTCTCCATGTAACAATTCCAAATTAGTAATCCAATCTCCATATTCTACAAGAGCTCTTAACTAAGAGCTTAAGAGCTAACTTTCTGTGGGCAATGCGTACCATCCAATTCCCCGGGCTTATGTTTCACAATCTCAATTTAAGACTTGGCTCATCTCTGTTGATTGAACTTGTCTCTTAAAGTTCTACTTTGAATCTAGCAAATAATGCAAAGTTTTGAAGAGTTTGGTGGTCTCTTGCTGAGAATGCTTGAAAGATCTTACAAACAAACTCAAGAAAATTTGTTGAACAAAAAAATATAGTATAAAGCGATACACACATGGTAACGGTGCGTAGACATGCCTACATCCATTCAGGAAGTGATTCTCCATCGATTATTATAATCAATTGAGAAGTACCGCGAGTTCTGCATAACTTACCACATATATAGAGATTTTCATATTGTCTGGGTACCAAATTGCGAATTTTGACCAATGTTCTTGGAACTTTTTTAAACTGTAGAGAAGGAAGATAAATTCGAAACCGCAAAGGATTTTTCAATCAAAGTTTTGATGGCGTGGCTTACATCTGCAAACCCTCAGGACTCAACAACATTTGCTTTAAACACACTTACAAACAGGTTTACCTCCAGTGCCGAAAAAGCTAAACGTTCAAGATTTAAGCATATTTGTTGAGACGCAGTGTGGACCGCGATATAACAGATTTTTTTGTGAGACATGCACGATCTGTACATAAGTAGTAATAAATTGTGTAGGTGAGATCCAAGCGCAACGCCAAATGGAGATTCGCTTCTCAGTCATCCCTTTTACACTCAACTTTTGCATAGCGTTGACTATTTCTAGATCGAAACTTACGGATTATAATTAATACCCCCTAGTATACAAATCTGCAGAACATATACATTCCTTCATCCATCATGAAATTTTACAGGATTTGGGCTTCAATTTTCACTTTTTCTGTTCGACTTTTGCGAGCCAAACGACAATACATGTTATTTTTCTACAATGCGACCTTCATAAAACGTAATTAGCGGCGTATTCAAAGTGCCTACAAAAGCCTTTTACGGGGATTGTAAATGCAGCGACACACGCTATATATGCCTGTAACCCGTACCCCCATTTTTATCGGAGAGTAAGCTTGCCTACTCGTACTTATGGCAATTTAATTGCATCCTATATAAAAAAACAAAATTCTTTTAAACTTAATTCATTTATTTTTTATAATATTAAAAAAAAAATGGTTTGTTAAGGTCAAATACTTCTAGGACTATTCATCTTTTTCTCAAGTAATCCAGAGCGACGCAGCCCAAAACCACACCGCAAGCTATAACAATAATCTGGCGCATTTTTTATAAGATTTTTGTTATTTAAATATATAAATGTTCAAAGTAACGAAGAATTTTTGACGTTTACAAATTTTTGCTTCGTCCGTGAAAGTTACGAATTTTGTGAATGATTTTAATCGTTAGAGAAAAAAAATATTCAAAGTTACATATTTTGGAAATCGAAGGGCTGCCTATGTTTCTAATAAAAACTTTTGCTATGTATTTTGAAGAAGCATGTTCGTATACTTTTCCATTTTCGAAATTCCACCGAAATCACATATGTAACCATCTTTTAACGTTGCTACTGAGAAGTCATGTATGCATCCAAGGTGGTAATCACATATGAAAAATGTAGCTTTCAACTAGCTTTCAGCTACGTGATTTTTCCCCAGCTCGGCATGTCATACGTCACATACCATTGAAATTGAAGTTTCACCCAAAGGGAAAATATTTTGAAAAATCATTTCAAGTGATGGAAAAATGAAAGATTTCTTGAAGTACTTAGCTGGTGTTATATTAGGTTCTGTTTTATAGGAATATCTTATAAAAAAGATTTTATGCTTCATCATGTATAGACGTATGGGATGTGCTGACAGTTGAAACGAAAAGGACATTTAAATATCTAATAATGGAGTTTCAGAAATAGAAAATTACGTATTAACAATCAAATTACCTTCAGAGAGAGAATCTATTATAATTTTTAATTCAAAACGTAAAGACGAAAGATAACGTAATGCAAATCCCTGGTATTATCGCGTTCTGGGTAGCTGCCGGTGTCATACGTATAATGATAGTCATGAAATCGAAGTCCACCGGGTCTGCTGCACCTCCACCATCCCAAAGTTGAATTTAAAACACTAGAAATGATTATAGTCCCGGAGAAATACCTCAAAACATTAAAATGGGAAAAAATTGAATGGAGTTTATTTCAAAATATTCTAAAAATTAAACTAAAAAAAGACGCTGAAGAATTCAAAACAAAAGCGAATGAAATAAATAATGAACCCTGACGAAAAATTTGTTGTTGTACCGATATTGGTATCTTTGGCGATTATATTCCTACATAAGTTTGTTTCAGTGTACCAATGACGACGAAATTGCATGTCCTAAACAAAGAAAAACATATATAATATTTGGCATTTATGGATTTTAATGAAAAATTTTATTCGTTTAACGGGAGGAGCATTAGCCTTATCGAATAGAACAATAACAAGAGCCACGATAATTGCTTTTCTGTTTGTACATACGGTATATATTAAGATATTATGTAATGCATTTTGATTATTGATTAATAAATTCTCTATTTCACAGAAAACTATATTTATTCCCTTAAAAAAACTAAATTTCCCTTAAAAATTTTATTGAAAATGCGTGTAAAGGACCCGGGAATAAAAATTGCAGCAGGATCATCATTTAGATTTGTATAAAATCCCATATTTTAAAAAACACTACAGCTTTTGGAATATATTCAAAAGTTGAAAATCGCCGTCGCTATATTTCTCCGAGTATTTAATGTAATAGAAAGTAAACAAAACAAAAACGAACTCGAAAAAGTTGTGGACATTTTGATCGGATTGTAAAATTCAGAATGTAGAAAAGGATTAAAAACTACTCATAGGCATTGGTTGACTTTATGCCGGCAATAGTGCAACGTTCTCTATCGTCCACGTGTTCAAAACTTATTACTAAACTTTTAATGTATTTTTGAATTTTCTTGATATACATTGATATTACTGTATCATTCTCAATCTGTTAAGGAACTAAATCGGTGAAATTACTTTGTTTTCGAAAAGAAACATTCAAACCATTTTTATTATAGTATTAGACAGGAATCGGTTTTAAGGTTTTCATAAAAATTATAGAATAACGCTTTTTAAATATCGCATACGCGAACCTAATATTCTTCGCCGCATTTAGAGTCTTTTCGTTCATTTTGCTAGCTCCTACTTAAAAGTCTAAAAGTTCCCTGTCGATATCTCGAGCGATATTGATCGAGGCACAAGAGATATTTAACCATTGCCTTAACCATTAACTTCCCCAAAAGCTTCATTGGTAATACAGGAGTTCCAATTACTTTGCCTGATACCTATTCAATTGATAGATCTTATAATACCGAATGGTTATGATAATAATGACAATAAAGATTATGATAATAATGACAATAATGGCAATAACAATAATAACATTAATAATAGTAATAAAAAGTATTCTAAAAATAAAATAATAGTGAGAAAATCATGAAACGAAAATAATTATAATAATGATAGTACGATAATAATAATAGTAATGATAATGATAATAATGATGATAGTAATACAAATTTTATTAAAAATAAAATAATAATAATGGAAAGACAAATAAAATCATATACGGTTGCGACGAATCTTTTATACTTATCACCGACATCGTAAAAAAATAAAAAAAGGGGAAAATACAAATTTGCATGCGCCATAACACTGGGTGGGGGTGGCTGATTTTTCTGATTTTTGTAGAATAATTTTGTATAATAATTTATATCGCGTATCTGTTACAGTTCATGAGCAACGAGAAAAAGACACGGAAAGCAAAGGCGTTCACGGTTTTGGTTGTACAGATGTATAGACATTGCAGGCGTACTCTGCGCCCAGTATTGACATTTCCAAACTCTTGCACGTTGTGGGGCTTTTGACGCGCTTTGCGCGTTATAAAGGTTAAAAAAAATTAAATTTTGATATGCTACCATATTGGGTAGGCGTTGCCAACCTTTTTCGTTTTTCTACAGGTACTACAGCATCGCCAGCAGAATATACGTTCAGATTTTTGTACATTTGTCTGCTATAGCTTATTAGTAATGAGCAGAAAATAAATTTTTTATTATTTTTGAAAAACAGAGGTATTCTTACTTGACGTGATGTTGTAGATGCGTTCTTTGGCCTTTTCAATACCAACGCGCGCAGAACCTTCCTTTGTTGCTGCCCAATTTGTACAACAGATATAATACAGACTTGCAACCGAACAGACGGACCCATGGAAGTGCTTAAATCAATTCGGACTTTGATGCATGAGGGGTCTCTGAAGCTTTCTTCTAGCTGTTGCAAACCTTTCGAGAAAGTCAATATACCCCTCCTCTTTCGGTGATAGGAACCTATCGAGTCTACATGATGCACTGGTTAAAAGGATATACTTCATGAGCAATATATCTTATAACAGGAATGCTGGCGAAAACGGATAGAAATTATCCGTCACTAAATTTAAGTAGCAGCGGTCAAGGGTCACCATAAGACACCAAAAAGCACATTAACTCACCAACATCCGTGCATTAAGGAAAGTCAATTTAATAGAGTTTAAAGATTGAAATTAAATAGTAGATATCATTGAGATTTTTGTAAAGGAATCTGAACGGATTGAAAAGCTCGAAATATAACCAGGTATGAAGATAAACTTCCTAGAGAAACGGTTCGGGACCTTGAAGTTTATCTAATCAAATAATGTGGGCGAATCGATAGTAGGAAACAAACGAGGATAAAACTACTTTTTCAAGCGACGGCAACGCTGGCAAAAGCAATGTATTTTCGCAAGGAAGTAAAGAAGCATGTGGCTTCCAACCCAAAGAGCAAAGAGCTGGAATTGTTTTAAGGGGATTCTATTGAATTTACATAGCGCCTATGGGAAGAAGACCACACAAGGGATGCATATTCAAGTATTGATCTCACTAAGTTCATATATAGCCTTTTTGTAACGTAAGGGTCGTCAAGTTTCTTAAAGCACCGTTTAATAAAACCCAGCACTGACCTTTGCTCAAAGAGAACTCAATGTGCAAATAAAAACAAAGACTATGGTCAAACGAAATCCCTGGATCCATGAACGGAGATACATTCTCCAATTTTTGTAAACCAAGTCCTCCGTGGAATGAAAGCTTCTTCCAATTTTTTAAAATTTGATTTCATAAAATTTGTAACAAAATTATTGAAGCGTGTTTGAAGCTGGAATGAGTGTGTTTCTAAGAAAAAGGAAGAAAAGAATTTAATGCGTCAGCGTACATTAAGATATATTTGGTTTTAGTCACCGAAGGTATATCATTCATGTATGTAATGAACAAATAGGATACTAAGTGGCTGCTTTGAGGGATGCCTGCCGTCAAGGGGGAAGTCATCCAAAGTGATAGAGTTGAAGAGAATCCTCAATGATCTGTTATGAATATAAAGGTTTACCCTTTTCAATAAGTACAAAGGGAAGGAAGATGGTTGAAGTTTGAAGATCAACAATTAATAGCCAGATAAGTAAAACGCTTTGCTAAAATCGCACGTTGCACAAGACATCTGTGCGAGAGCCATTAGAAAAAGCCTTGAAAGCATGGATAGTAAACCCTAATGGAGAAAGATAAGATTTGATAGCGAAAACTAAAGGCTGAGTAACAATTCTTTCAAACAACTTAGGGAAGACACGTCATTTTCTGAAATAATCAAGGGGGTATCGAAATAGAGTTCCTGATTTCAAATGCGTAATTTTCAATTAAAGCGAAATCGACGATTGAAAAATGTCGTCGAAAATATTCAGCTAAGAGATTCCAGGTTTCAATATCAGCAGAGGAGTCACAAACATTGAGATAGACATGGGAAAAATATATGGCGATTCTTCTTTTGGAGTTAACAAATTTTTTAAAATAATCAGGATTAATACAAAGTGTAACGCTGTTATCATTCGTATTAGAAACATTAGAAATCACGGGTAGAGAACTTTGAGTTGGGGAAAAAGTACGAGTAGTACAGTACGAGTGCTCGTACAACTTCTGTAACTTGATACTCAGCAGATACACCTGAACAGGCAGTGGGAGAGGATTAATTTTCTTGTTGGTGAGCCGCATCGGAAAGTTGACACAAGCGGGGCTGCCCGCTGTGCTTAGTATTATCAGTTAAATGTGCGATGGGGGGAATATTAACATATTTTATGGGAAAGAATAGAGCGCTCGATACCTTAACCAGATTGAACGCCTTTACATTATTCGCCGGTGAGAGATCCACAAGCTCTCTTGTTGACGGTGAGGAAGTGTTGCGAGCAACATCGGCAGATTTATGTATACGAAGACGTAGACGAAGTACCGCATGCTACACTAAAAGTTGCTCTTGTACAACTCTTTCATCGGAAGCTAACTGCTCTAAGTAGCGATATCCATTGAACATCGTTTTAATTTTTTCAACTTTAGCAGCCAGTGCCGCGAGTTCTCTATTTAATAACAAAAGCCCCTTTTTGTTCCCATAAAAATCTTATAAAAATCAATGTCACGTTTGCTGCAGTCGTAACAAACCCAACGTTATCCCTTCTTTGACTCTAACACAGCGTCTGCAGCTCGGCCAGCAATAGCAGCTCATTTCGTGTAGCAATACCGCTTACAAAACTAGCAAGCAATAAAGCGATCTGGTTTTAGTGCAGACAAACATTCCGTGCCGTCAGACAAAATAGAATTTACATGGTAATTTAAAATAGCACACGACATACGCACCATTAAAGCATCGTAACAGAAATAGGTTTAATAAACTGTGGGCAGGAGTAAATTGAACACGGAGATCCTTAGAAAACCACAACAGAAAACACAACAAATCAAGTCCAGCAAAAAACAAGAAATAAGATAATGAAAAAACACCGTAGAAAATTAAAAACTCTGAAACATGCAATTTTACTGAACAATTTATTTAAAAAAGTGGATATTAAACAGACCTTGATGACACTAAATAGCACCAATTTGGAGTACTTAAAAGACAAACAAGAATATAATAAAACTTTCCATCCACCAAAATCAAATGTTGGAGAAAGCATTTGAAAATGATCTAAGTGCTCGGGGGCGAAAATAAGGGTACAAAAGTTGCACATTTATAAAAAAAGTCCTACACGATGCGGAAAATCGGATTACCCATTATCTGTTCACTCAACCTTTTGGGCTAACTTTTTTACCGTTGGAAGCCACACTTCCTTCAATTAAATAACTCCCTTCAAAGTAGGGCGCACTTCATGCGCTACAATGCTTGGAAAAGCTTTGTTCACGTAAACCCTGTCGCTTATCTTACCAAATTCTCGTTTTAAGAAAAATTGATATGGTTTGATCTTATATGGCAACAACAACAAGTCGAACATAAATGTATTGAAATCAGCTTATTATGAAGTAATTAACGCTACTGCATACATTCTCGAGCCACACACATCAACAGCATCGTTGTCGGTTTTCCAATATCAGAAAACATAACGTACGTGTTAAAAGCCAAAATCATTCAAACCTTACTTACTTCTGGCAGAAATATGTTAAAATCAGCCTACCATCAAGTTGTGAAAGCTACTACATATGCTTTTCGAGCGGTACCTATCAACAACATCACTGTCAGTTTTTCTACATTAGAAAGTAGAGCGTACGAATTAAACGCCAAAATCATCTCGAAACTACTCAGGTCTGACAATTCAATACCCGGCGAAGATGTTAAAGAGGTTAAATATTGCCAAAAGAATCAAGAGATTAACGTCTTCCAAAAATGTGGGATTAAATCATCGTCAAATCTTGTGATATTTTCCTCTCAATACATTAAACATAATGTACCCCATATCTCGTCTTCAGCGAGCTAATCGTAGAGAAAGCTAACCTTCGGCAAAATAGTGCCTGGTGTCCTTTGTTTTGCGGACGATTCTAAGAGTGGTGATCCGTACCCTGCCTACGCACTAATAGATAGCACAGGGCAAGGATGAATCATATCCTACACGAAACTGCCTCAATGTTTACAATAAAACGTAAAGCTCTTCTTCAGTCCATAAACCTTGCTAAACTAAAGACGCTTATCATCGCAGACAGTTCGTCAACGATAAAACCTTTCCGTAACCGTTTAAATTTCAACTCAAGCACAAAATGAGGAATACTAATACCACATATGGAGATAAAATTAAAATTTTCTGTATGTTGGTCTCTTCAGAAATGAACGAGCAGACCTAGCAACTCCCACCTTTAATTATGAACGACACAATGGAAAGTTTGACCTTCAAAAGTATATTAGGAGAAAAATGAAGGAGCAAACCGATAAAAAATGACTGTGCTACCATTCACATTACTCGAATGCTAATCCTAATATCCTTACACTTCCGTATCCAATCAAGAACAAAACATTTGCAAGAACCCGACTTGTAATACATCAGTGGATCCTTAAGAAATCTACTTCTCCGACCTGTGATTGTGGACAAAATCTTACGGTCAAACATGTTTTCTGAAGGCCAAAACTCTTCTAAAATTATGAGATTAGTTTTCGGGGTATCTAACCCTACGGACGTATGGAAGATCCGTGGAGAACTTAGTAACAATCAAATATTTTATTATAGTTGCTAAATTAAACATCTAAGCTACCTTAAAAAAGTAAAAGAATCTTAGCTGCTTATCCTACTTTTTAGTGTAATAGTAATAATAACAAAAAATTAAAATGAAAAAAAAAGTACGGATCACGCCAGGCAATGTTGTATATATGTGGCATTTTGTTATGAAAATAGATAAAGAAAAATTGTATGTAATGACGTAGTACTAATGTGGTTACTTGTTTTGTTCTAATTCAGTTAGAAGTTGACATTCTTTGAAATAATACAAGCTGATCTTGCTTTAACCATAATTACGAATTTTCTCCGGTCTGTGGAACTTACAACTTAGAAATGTGTCTAAGCCTTCTTCTGTAAATTTTTATAAGGCTGTCATTAATTATGGTCGTGCTTCAAACTTTGTGTATGGTACCGCGAAATTAGTAGTAATATTGGCTTCTGTTTAAAGATCAAAGATAAGTTAGCTTTTGCTTTTTTTACGGACATTTTGTACATTTTGCGTACGCATTTACGCTTCTGAAATCCTCGATGAAGCCTTTGAGTTTCTCGATCAAGAGCACTTTTGTTAAATTATTCCGTAGACCAAATGGAAAACATATGCATAAAATGCGAAACAAAATAGAACGTGCAACGGTAATGCAAAAATAGCAGCTGTTGTCATGTGCTAACTTAACAACGTGTATAAAAGCAGCACTCCAGACATTAAGCTTTTAAAGTCATATATAAAAATTGAGATTTTCTCTATAAAAGTTATTTCTTGGCAGTGCTAGAATATCCCTAAGTTTAATTCGGTTTGAATATAAAGCTTTTGCAGACTTTACAGTTTCTTTATGAAAAAAAAAGGTCCTATTTATAAAAACAATTTGCAATTTGTTAGGATTACGATTCTTCCATTAGATCTACATAAAACTTGTTACTGTTTTCCGGTTTTGACTATTTTTCATAGCTCTCTTCTGATTCGATGCTTAATTTGGGTGTTTTTGGGGTTCATTTTCTTTGCTTTCTTTGCTTAACTCTCTGCTCGAAATTTTCCAAATGACTTAGTACGTAACGTTTGCGGGCCGGCTTTCCAATGTACGATAAACCAAAGGGCCAAGAAAAAACTGAACACTTTTGGTCGATTGCCCTCAGATATGCAGGAATCACGGCACGTGGATTTCCTTACAGGTAAAAGGTTAATTACTGGTCGAAAATATTGAGAACCAAGAGGAATTTTGAATCAGCTATGCATATCAGTTCCTAGAATGTTGTTTTGTCTGCAAAACTTTTAAAGAAGGAAGAAGAAGAATTGAGCGATATAAAGCTGTAAACGAAGGGATGGCCGGGTGATTTTCAGAAGATAGAATTTTATTAGATAAAAATTGGCGAATAAACGATAACTTTCTTGTACAGGCATAACATTTGCCATCTGTTCCTAACTTAGCATGTGTGTCGAATTTATGACACCAAGAACCAGACGAAGGTATTTGCATTGGACTTGGAGTTGAAAATATTCTTTGGCAGTTTTGTCAATGTAAGCTGCTGGGGAAAGTTTTAAGTACAGAACAAAGTGTAAAAAGTCGAAAGTTTTAACAAAGGTAAGAGAAGAACCATAGATGAGCGGAACCATGGCGTCTCTCCTTTTTTTTTGAGAAGGTCGAGTGTTTGGTCTTATTGACTGAAAGTGCGAGTTGAAGTGATTCAAGGCGAGAGGATTTAGAGTCGAGGGCAGATTGCAAATTGCGCCTACACGGATCTGGATCAGAGTTAGAACTTTCAGGAGTTGAACTGAAAATTTTGTTAATATATAAATTAAAGCGAAGTGAACTCAATACAGATCTCTAAAGAACACCTGTGAAAGATATCCATTGTACAACAACATCATCATTATTAATTAACATGTTCTTATAGATAAAGAGGTTATATAAAAAATTACAGTATTTGATAGGGAGATTCAAAGGCAGAAGGATAGATTTTAAGACATTGTTGTTGACACAATCAAACGCTGAGATCATGTCCAGAAAGCAGGCAATGAGAATACGGTTCTTAGCAAACGTTGAATTTATTGGTGACCACAAAGTGACGACGATTAGGCATTAAGAACTACCTAAGGTGTCGTTAAGAGTCCTCCAGGTACTTGAATAACTTAGATTAGGTGTACAAATCGAAAGATCCACGCCAGAAGAGACGAGACCAAAATGGGTACGATCACCACTTTCACGGAAAGTTTGACTTTGTATGCCTGTTGAATTGGAGAAGCGACTTCCTCAACAACCACATATATGTCAGATCTGAAATAAAATGACCTGTTAACTGTTAACTGAATCAGAGACATTGCAATTAGGTGGAATTTAACAACTAACGATCAAGAGTTCGCTAAAGTAAGTGTGGATGGTGCAGCTCCAAGCTTCGATAGGTACACAATTTGCAAAATCAGAAGTGTAAGAGAATGAGAGCTTGTTAGACATAAGAATAGCCACACCACCACTACGAGAAGAGTTGGAGATACGACCAAATCTACAAAAACTTACGATTCTTAATAGAAAAACAGTGCCGAGGTTAAAAAAAGTTTCAGAAAGGCAGGCCACGGAGATGTCATTATTATGAAAGTATTATTCAAGCTGTTTTAATTTGTTACGGATGCTAGTGCAATTAAGTTGAGCTATTTCCAGTATTGATTGAGAGAGAATAGGTGTACGAACTCCAAGGTAACCGTTGGTTAAGCATACTCATGTGAAGGTGGCGAGATATGCGTTTGGCGGTGCTAATAATACAATTTGATATATAGGAAGACAGTAATTTTTGAATACGATCGGAGATTTGAGATAAGTTGGAGAAAGTGTTAGAATCAGTGACCATTTCGTGATCGGAAGGAATATTGTCTGATCTTAGACTTTTAAAACAATTAAGGTACCACGGGGGTCAGGTTGCACAGAGGATCCCCTCTGCGAGAAATTGCTGGCTGCAGTTTTTGCTGCAGCAGAATCCTCGTAGTTGTGGGTCTTCTACCTGGCTGCTGGGAACGGCCCTTCGGGGAGTTTCGTGGTGGCTGTGGTTGCTCCCAAAATCGCGGGAACGTTAAATATTTGAGGTGTTAGATAGGCCTCGCCCCCGTCAGAGGGAAGGGCATGCCATACACATGTCCTTGATCTGGAACTGCTTGGGAGCCTCCCTGCTCCCAGCGGGGCGTGAATGACGCGTTCTCACTCCGTGTGCCATCGGGCACCGTAGGGTTAAGCCTCCACTGCAGGTACCTACGTTAACCCCCTGTCACATCTGTCTGCGAGGGGTGACAGTCTCGGGATATGAAGATTTTATATTGGGAGGGAAGATGGTGATTTCAGGAATTGGTTTCACCCAAGAAGGCTTACCGTTTGGTCGTTTGATTCATAGTTGAGAAGTCGGAGGAGAAATTGAAGATTAAGTTTTGTAAATTTATAGATGATAAACAGTCAAATTATGAGCCGAAGTGGTATGTAACGTTGTTACTTTTCTAAAATTACGGTATTCCACTCTTTCAGATATTTCAGTTGTTATCTTTTTTATTTGGATATAATCCACCAGCTACGTTGTACGGTTACTTGTTTTGCTTTCTCTTTTGAAATGATTTCGTATTGAATTTTAAATTTCAATTACCGAAAGATGTTCCTTTTGCACACTTTCACAGGATTTTTTATCACTGTTCCGCGTAATATTTCAAATAATCGTCGATCAGCACGTAAGGATACCTCTTGAATTGTTGGCAGAAAAGCCATATCGAAAATAGATACGTTTATTTTGCCCAGATGTTTTTTATTTACAACACGTGTCCTTGGCAATTACAAAATTCATAGCTCCTCGTCTTTGCAGAAACAAAGGCAGATGTTTTTCGTTTAAAGTTAAATTGTTCATGTTTTGGATTAGTATTGGTTTTTTTTTGTTTTTTCTTTTGTATGTGAAAGAAGAATGTCTGCAAATAATGAAACCAGAGAAACTTGATGCAGATCTCGTGGTGATTTATTATGGGTTTATTGATGATTCAATGATGTTTGAGCTCTCTTGAAGTAGTTATTTAAGTTGTGACTATCCACTCAGCACTGTCCATTCTGGGGTCTAATCCAGAAGATTGTGATCGTTAATATCCAACTTTGGCTGTAAAGGGACGCATTATTGATTTATGGGAAAACATCCAAAAATTCTTACTATAAATAATTTCACAAATTACTCCTCTCTTAAAAATTAATATGAACAGTTATTAACCTTATCAAGCCATTCCGAAATTGCTGTCCAAGCTCTATTGCAAATACGAATCGCTATTAAAGCCGAATATGAATTCGCGTTTGACGACGCAGCTTATATGCTTACTCGTGTTATTTCCCAATGCAAAATAGGTTTACTTCAACAGACCAATGATTAGTTCATATTCAAAAAAAAAAAACCACTTCAACGGACTAATCGGTTTGTCGATGCTGCACGTAGCGGCATCCTCTGTGGTCACTTTACATCCCATCTCTTTCTTACAAGTGTAATCAAATCTAATTATGCTTTAAATTTAAATCATTTCAATCACAGCTCTCTGGAAGTTCCCTTTAATACTTTTGTGGTAAATAAGGCCTATTCAGTTATTCATTTTTGAAACGAAAAATGACTACTCAAGGTCTTTTCGATGTAGGGATGTGTACCTTAGTAGCCAAGTGCATCTATTTCTTATTGACGGAAAAATAAACTTAAAAAATTGAACATTTTTCAACATATTTAAATAAATTACAAAACAAAATTCGACGGTTTCCGCAGTAAAATTTAAAAACAAAAAATGACGGCCGAAGATTTTCTCGCAATTGTCTTGTGCACCATGTTTGCAAAATTCTTATACGAACTTTTAATATAAAAATTAAAAGTCACAAAGGAAATGTCAAGGAGTTTGATACGATATTTGAAGAATTAAATCAGAAAATTGTTAAAAACCTATGAAAACAAAGGCAATAAAATGAAAAATTCTGACAATGAAAGAACATTTTTTGACGAAACTTCATTATATTCAATTGCTTTGAGTTTTAAATCACTTTTATCCAATATCTTCAATACAAAAAACTTTTCGAAGAACAAAAGAGATCGATTTGGTATCAACTTGCCAGCTTGTGGTTTGCAAAAATCATGAATGCCCAGGAAGTTGCTGAGGTGGCATTGTGCACCTTTGTAGCGAGATGGATTTATTACATGGTGATGAAAAAATAATATTCAATTGATGGGACACTCGGACTCGGAAGTTCTGTCACACCTGTCCGAATTTTTCCTCCCGTAAAACAAACAGGCATGACGAAATTTAAATAAACCAAATATTAAATAAAAATTTTAAATTCTACAAAAGAGAAAAATTGTAAGGATTTATTTTGTCTATTAATGCACGGCAGCTGGGGATAGTGTGATGAAAAAACAAATGGACGATTTGCTGATGGTCATATTGTGCACGGTAATCGCCAGCTTTATATATGATTTTTTAAAGAGGAGGCGATGAAAATTCAAAATTTTGCAAAAAAGCGTAAGTCGAGACCGAAACGAAATGTCAAAATCGTAAATGCCAAGTTACACCACTCCTCTGCTTGTTTTTTTTCAACTTATTTCGTTAATTTCTACATAAAAAAAATATCTTTGGATTTATTTGCCATGGAGAAGGAACACGTTACCGTCATAATTATTTTATTAGTGGGACTTGTAGTCTATCGCATGCTTTTTGGCTGCAAAACGGTCTTCTAAGGAAAAACAAATTCGAAGCGCTTTCTGAAACAATGGCAATTGAAAATAAAATTGAACATCTCCGCATTTTTGCACAATGCACACAAAAATTTTCTTTTGTATTTTAAAAAATTTATAAACAAATAAAGGAAAACATTGTTTTTAAAAGAACGTCGCATAAAATCGAGCATTCAATTTTTTGATGGATTTGATTCAAAAGCCGCATAGGGTAAAAGCAATCGAGTTGAATCGGCTCTGGGGCTAACCGTATTAATATTCGGCTTTTGGATTATCATCTAATTACCAATTAAAGAGACGGTAAATTAAATATTTTTGGGTTAAAATTTTTACAGATTTTATTTTATTTCCTTGTGTTTTACGGTTTATAAAAAAATGATTGTTTTCATTCTTTCTGCAAAACTTCAATAATGGTTTTTTTATTTTTTTTCTCGAACTGTTTTTGCGACCCCCTCGTCCTAGATTAACGGTTTATAAATTAACAGTCCTATTAAGGTAATTACCATCTTAGGAAAAATGGAAAATGTCTGGAGAACTTTTTTTTAAATTTTTTATTATGGGTATTTCGTCTATTTCAATACAGGAACAATAGGGATCACAAACGCATTTACGCTGCCAGTTACAACTGCAAAAGCGATTTTACGTACGGGCGAACTGACAACAATTGAGGACGTTGAAATTTATATTTAGCCTGAAACGAATTTTAGCTTGTAAGAAAGCAACATATGGTCTATTATTTTGAATGTCTGGCGAAATACAGTACTGTGCTGCTATTCCATTCTGATCAACCAAGACTGCTTCTTATTTGGTATATAACCCTTACTAAAAGCAAACAAATTTAATTTGCTTGAACGGATGGCAAAACGGCTCAAGATTCACAATTTAGGAGGTTGACAGGAATGTTAATTGCGTCTAACTCTAGTTTACTTGTGACATCTTAATAAAAGTCTGTTCGCGGTTTTTATTCTAAACCAACGCAAAAATCATTGAGGGCATCGAAGCACAGTTAAGAATGAATTTGATTCACGAAAAATTCCACGCAATGTTAGACCTTACTGAACTTCACTTTCGCTTACTTTATGTATATCTGCTTCTAACGTTTTCATGACTCGTAAAAACCCTTCGCCAAGTTGTCCACACTATTCGGACAAGCGTGAAGACAAGAAATGGTCAACGTCCCGATATTCGGTGCAATTGCACACATCATCTTTTATGACCGTTTAGACTGCGTTTTGTTATAAGCGAATTGTCAAAAAATTATTATTCAAGCATTTTGGTTATCTTAGTCGATCACGTAATTGGGTCATGGAAAGATGGAAATACAAAGCAGGGCAACATCTTCCGAGTTGCATTTGGAAACATCTTCCGAGATATATTTGTCTTTTCGCATTTTGGGGTATTCCTTTTAAAATGTTCTTAAGTTTTATTTTCACTCCATCATTTGAACATATAATGACTGCATAGATATTGGCACGCTCGTTATTTTCTTTACTTTTATTAGAGAACTGCCTTAAAAGCCCTTTAGAATCCTACTAGTTTTCTTTGCAGTTGATAGTTTCGCTCCTTTTTTTCATAAAACTCTTATTAGCCGTAAAAATTAGTTCTTTGTAATATATTTGAAGCGACTCCCTAAGCTGTATAAGTTTAATTTGATTAACCGTTTCGCGACCGCTTTGATCGATCGAGTTCTGAACTACATTTGAGGGAACTGAATTTGATATCCTCAATAGAGCTTTTCAATTATTAAGATAACAGTTTCACAAACTGTGATTAATCCAACTCTGTCATTAAAGTCCCTCTCTCTGTACTTCTCTAATATATATATTAGAAAAAAAATCGGAAAGTTGGCTTATGCACATAACTAAATTATCATATATATCACAACAACAAAAAATCGAACATAAATGTATTGAAATCAGCCTATCATCACGTGGTTAAAGGTACTGCATGTACTTTTCGAGCGACACTCATCAACAATATCATTGTCGGTTTTCCAATATTAGAAAATAGAAAGTACGCGTTAAAAGCCAAAATCACCCCAAATTACTCATGTCTGACCATTCAGTACCCGGCGAAGGTGTTAAAAAGGTTATTATTGCCGAAAGAATCAAGAGAAAAACGTCTCCCGAAAATGGGGGATTAAACCATCGTGGGGTTTAAACGTCAACTCTTGTGATATTTTACTCTCAATGCATTAAATAGAATGTACGCGAAATCTCGTCTTCAGAGAACTAATCGTAGAGAAAACTAACCACTTTTTACAGACGATTTTAAGAACGATGACGTGTCCCCTGCGGTAGTCGATGCCACAGAGTAAGTTCAAATTAATGAAATCCTAAACGAAAGTGCGTCGAAATATACAACGGAAGCTGAAACTATTCCTCAGTTCATTCCTTGCATAAAGCTAAAATTAAAACGATTATCATCACACGCAAACGATACTTACAAAGTGAAGAATACCATTGCAGCATACAGAGATAAAAATCAAATCTATTCCGGTCAAAGTCATATTGATCTTTTGGGGAATAAACGAACTGGCCTAGTGACCAAATCCGCACCTTTCGCACCTTTGGACCGCGAAATGGAATAGTTTGACCTTCAAAAGCACATTAGGAAAGAAATTGAAAAGAAAATTGACGTAAATAACCTACAGTACTACCATCAGATTACTTGAATGTTAATCCATCTTTATATACAGTCAACGTTGGAAAAATCAGTATAAAACGATTTACAAGAACACATAAATAGATCTTTGAGAAATATACTCCTCCGATCTGCGACTGTGGGCAAAATCTTGCAATTAAACGTATACTATGTGAATGCGAAAACCCTTCAAATTAGTTTTCGGAGCATCGAACTCTATGACCATCTCGAAAATACCTGTAGAATTTAGCACCAACAAAATATTTCACTTCACTAAAGCTTGTAAATGGCCATCTAATCTACCCTAAAAAAAAAAAAGAAGCCGGTATCCCTGGTGACTAGTGTTTATCCTACGTTTTAAATAAATAACTGCAAGTATAATGGTAATATATATTAGGCAGAATGAAGCGAGTGTTTCAGTTTTGTTCAAAAAGATGAGCCTTACAATATATTATTCAGAATGCTTAATATAATCACTTCATTCAAAACCTGAGGCGATCTCGTCCACTGACTTTCTGCTTTTCTTGTTTTTTTTACATTCGCACCCGAAGAGCATACAAAACACAGAAGGAAGATTCTACGGTAAACACTTTCGCGATCGCAAAAAGGAAATTCGTCACTGCACAAGCTCTATTCAAAACAGATAATAGTCTCGCCTTAATGCTCTCAAGATATTAAAAAGTCTTTCCTTTAGTATTGTTAAAATATCGTCTATTTTTCCTATGATTAGTTGCCTTCTGCAAATGAGGGCTCAGTGATTGAACCAATTTTTCTCTTTTGCTCTTAATCGTTTATGAACATGAATTTCTAATACACATCAGATCTTTCCGGAAAGTTTACTGTCCTCTATTTCAACAGAGTATGATAATTGGAACATTTTTTAGTCGCCCTGGAGCCCATTTATCAAATAACTTGGGGGTTACTGCAAAAATTGCTTAACAGTTAGCGTGCCTTTCCACCACAATTGCTTAGTTTAATTTCTTTGGGGACTATACGCACGAACAAAGATTATGAAAATTATAGCAATAATTATTGTCCTTTCATGAAGTTTCAAGGAATTGGGGCGTAGACATCGTCTCGAAGGATATTTGAAAGAGCCACCAGGGCATGAGTACTTTTTCTGCTTTCGGCAAAATTCAGTTTATTCTGGACTTAAATATGTATCGAAAACACAAGATAACAGTTAGGTTCGCGAAATCGTAACAGATGGAGATGCAGATTTTTTATGAAAGGAAAGCGAGTGAGCTAATGACAATAGTATAGAAATGCGATTTATTCCAACTTTCGTTATTACAGCGGTGCTTGTCGGCTTCTCGCCAACATTTGCACATCCCGACATTTCGACGATGTTATAAACAACGGCTCACTCCGATCTTCCCGCTTGCGTTCTTGAAGACAATGCATAAACAAGTTGAAGTAGCTTTTGTGCACTTTCAAAGCTCTAAACGCCGATGTATAATTTTTTCTTTTTTACCCGGTGGGTAGTGATGGGAAATCTCGGAAAGAATGCTTGCGCCCATTAAAACTTAATTCTTTTGCTTTTTAATACCTAACATATAAAAAAGTAAAAAAAGAAAATCATTTCTATTACAACTAATTTATTAAAAATGTAGTTCTAGAAAGAATATAATTTGGCAAAAACATATTCAAAATTTGTAGCTTTTATCGAAAGGTGTTTGCAGCATGTAAATTGAAGTTGACCGCACACGTTACGTTTTACAATCGGCAAATATTAGAATGCCCACGAAGACGCTCAGTATAAGTATAACAAAATCTCTCATTTCCATTTTTGAATTTTTAATTTTTTTATTTGAAAGAATTTTTTTATTTGCCAATAATTTATATTTTCAGTTCGAAAAGTTTTATATTTCTGAGGTTTTATTTTCGAACATTTTTTTTTAAATTCTCAAAATGTCAAAATATTTCTTCCAATGTTACAATTAAAATAGTCACTTGAGAGCTCAAGACTATTTTAGCAACAGGGGGAAACTTACCAAGGCAGTGACTGATGTTATAACTGAAAAATTTGTAATTATACTTAATATGTTTATGGATAACTCACATTCCCTTATAAATATAGGTTTTGTTCGGCTAAAAAGGCATTCCGTTAGAAGTTTAAAGCTCTGTTTCGACTACTATTTCATTGCCATCACGTTGTTGTTAATGAGTTCAATATGTTTAGAAATTTGATGCCGCTATTGTCATCAAAAACTACTCCGCCACTTGGTTAGTCTAATAGCGGCCTTTGCACGTCACCAGCTCAGTACAATTATGCAAACCGTTACAATACTTTTAACAATATTATAAGAAAAATTCGTATAATCTTTCGTAAATAAGTTTTATCAAGATGTTGTACAAACAAACATTACTTATCAGCTACAAAAACTCGCTTTAATTACTTACATTCCATACACAAAAGATTTTGCTCAACAAAAAAATTTTATTACAAAATATTGTATATTGTACCATCTGCGCATTTTTCAAATTTTATTAGATTCAAAGCTTAATCTATGCCGAAAACATTATGTCTTCTCTTTTTTATGATTTATAGGTAGAGACTGTTTGTTTCAGAAAATTTCAAATCTATTCGTCCAGGAGATGATTTATAAATGAATATGTTACAGATGCGATTTTCCCAGGCATTTTCGTATTACATACGGCTCGCTACGATATCGAATAACCATAGGCCGACGAAAACGCCTAAGATAAGAGTAGCAGCGTTGTCAGCATCCATTGTCTTGAGCGACTTCCTGTTTTGTGTCTTTTAGCTGCCAACACACCCTTGTAATCCTTCAAACTTGAAGAAAAAGGCGTAAATACATTCGAAGTAATAACAGGCAAATTATGAAATTGTGAAGCAGACGAAATATTATGACAAATAAATCGAAGAGAGGGTGTGCGAGAGAATAAAAAAAATTTACAAATGTAAAGAAACTTTTTGAAGTCACGTGAATTTGTAAAATTGCCAACTAAATCGGCTTTAAAATTGTCACGTCCAATCAAGATAACTGTTAATTGACGCGGAATTCTGTGTAAATAAACAAGGTAAGGAGATTTTTACCACGTTAGACCTATGGAGAGAACATTACGTTGACATGGATTTCAAATTGATGGCATTTTAGACCTGTAATTTTACGGATTAAAATAATCCTAAAATTTTGTTCAGATCATAGTAGACATAATATAGTGATGGTTTCGTCACTTTCTAAGCTTTTATCATAACCTCTACATCATTTTTCACAGCTTCTTTTGAACAATATTTTCTGATTAATATTTTGTACCTATGAAATAGATTATGTTGGGCATAGGTAAAAAGAGGCTTTTTGATATTCCGTTTATATCAACTAGTAAACAAAAGGATCCCTATTTTTTACGAATTTTATCTTTCATTCGATGGCTTGCTTCTCAATTTCCGTTTCGCCATTTTCTCAAAGGCCATTTCGGAGAGCATCATACACGCATAAGCCAATTACGGTGCCCAAAATGAGAACCACTGCATCATTATTATGCATTGCTCTTGAAAGTAACAACTTACACAATCAACAAAAAAAGTTTTAATTAAATAATCGATAATAGCTTCGGAGGAAAGAGTTAAAGCGAAAACTGTCATTTAAAGAGAAAATGCAGCACTTATTTACCGGAGCATAATCTGGCACTTATTTACCGAGTGGCAATTCTGGTTAAAGGTTTGGTCAACGTGTCAGAATTTGTAATTCGAAACGACCCTCGGTTGATTAATGTTCGCTGTTATCGGATTAGGCAGCATTTAGGAAGAGTAGAAAATGTCAAAGCATCCAATTATGCCGTGTCATGTACATATATAAAATCTGCATTCATTCTTCTATGTCTGTTACATGCGAAAAATGATGCATCAGCGTGCAAGTAAATTATTCAACTTTGATGATTTATTCAAAATTCAAATTATACAAACAAAAGCCTTGCATTGTGGCGGTTATCATTCTTCTTAAAAAACAAAATTGCAAATTTGTCCAGGCTACCAAAGAAACGACCGTTGCTCGAATTAATGCGGTCTGAATTTTTTTACGTGTGTTTTCATGCATTAAATGTCGATATTTGAAACAGGGTATAGACAAACTGCAAAACGACGCGAAAAACAAAATTTCTTTGTCAATTTCGGTAGGTTTATATAGACATATCTACAAATATTTTACTGATTAACACGGAAATTGAAACAGTTTGATTGTCATTTTTCATGCATTTTGTGCATTTAAAGATATATATCGTGATGCTTTTGTTCACTTTTATGCCTCATACGAAAGCAACTTTCTCTCCAAAAATACACATAAACGACGCAATAAGAAGGAAATCGTCAACTATCTCCTCCTAGTTCTCCGACAACCACTTCAACTACGTAATCCGTACCAAAAATCTATTACAAATTTATACATGTAATAAGCGACAATTCGGAAAAGGAAAACTCGAAAAATACAAAAATTAAGACGAGAATTAAGATAAACAGAAGAACCAACCAACAAATGAGAATTTTTCACGTTGTAAGCATTTATAAAAACAATGCAACGAATATTCTAATAGGTAAGAAAACTTTATTGCCCTGCGAATTAATCTTCGGATATCAATCACCGTTATCCTAAAAAAGAGCAAAAAAAGTAAACCAAATTTTTATTTGTTTTTTTTTTTAAATGTGGAGTATGTGGGGGTGATTTCATTTATTTTCAAAATAAAAGTTTTTGTGTACATAGGCGAGTGGGTGTTGATACCTCGAATTTCTTTACTGAATACTTCTGTGGAAATTTCTCTATTGCTTTTGCTTCCTATTAACTAGTAGTCAAATCACAAACTCGATCTCTATTGCGTATTTAGTCATTTCAGATAGAGAAGTATTACAACATGAAAGGTCACTTAAATATAATTGTGCGTCAGGTATCGTTGCTAAAATCCGGGTCACTTCAACACATATTTTAGTTTGTAAGAATGACAGATGTTACACAATTATGTGACGTGGAATGAGCTTTCAATAAGCCAGACGATGAATGAAGACAGACAGGATGTTATCAAGAGTTTATAACACCACCAACTCGGATTTGAAATTTGCAGAATAAATAGCATGGAATATTTTTTTTTGGGCGTTGGGTGTGTTTGTCCATGCAGCACGGTTGATGACTCGATATTATCCCCTGGATTAAGTTTGTCAATTTCCTAACGGTTGTGTATTTGACCATGAGTTGTCACTTAGATACAATTTAAAGCTCATCTAAAACTAAAAATGTTGTAATAACGCCTACGATGGTAGCTCCATGCAGGTTTTACGCTGGCAGGTGCAGGGATTGAAATTATCAATATAGTAACAAACCTTGGATTTGAGGTTTGCTGCCTAGCATACGATTATGTCAATTTTACAGTAATGGAAATTCACTGCTCTCGCTATTAGCATGTTTTAATAGTGCGTAGCGTGGGCTATTTTAAGTTACTATTTCAAATATTTAATAAATTTTTCTTGCTTTATGTCGGCCAACGTGCAATGTTTGCTTACACTAGTCGTGCAAAAATGGACCAGAATCGGATCACTTCATTAGCTGCTGGCTTTGTGAGCGATACTAACACAGCAAATGTGCTGGTATAACGAGCCGAGCAGCAGACGCAGTCTTAGATTCAACGAAGGGATTGCGCTGGTCCTGTCCTGACTACAGGAAGCGTGACATTGACTTTTATAAGCTTTGTATAGGGACGAAAAAGAGTTAAAGTTTCTTTAAACTAGATAAGAACTTATGGCATTGGCTGATAAATTTGATAAAATTGAAACAATGTTCGACGAGTGTCGCTACCTAGAGCGGCTAGTTTCTCCTCAAATTGTACAGGATCAACTTAGCGTAGCATGCAATACTTCGCGCCCGGCCTCGCATAAATCTTCTGCATTTGTCCATGTTCCTCGTCGCCATTCCTCTTCGTCCTCATCGTCTACAATAAGAATTCTGGAATTCTAGCTCCGGATGGATGGAGCATTTCCTCCATCATAAACCCATCTGGTCGTAAAAATATTACAAAAAAGCTGGGAAGTCCTCTTCGTGTCAGCTATGCTGAGGTGGCAACGGCGTCACCTCCTAGTGGTGCCGTGCGGTCTACTTAGTCTACATCTCCAAAAAATATTAACAAAACAATATAAATCCCCCTCTCCCCCTACCTGCGCAGATGTACCTGCTGGGCATCATCCTGGATAAGACGCACAAATTGCACAAGCGAGTGCGGTCATCCCCTCTTTTTTCTCCCAAACTCAAAGTTGATTCCTAATGGTCCTAATACAAACGACGTCTGCTTGAAGGCAGCACCCCTCAGAAAGGCAATATTCATGTCAAGACTGGCGTCTGACTCCACTGAGGATAACATTAAAAGTTATCTGTTCAATCTGAAGCGTGTTAGCATTTTCAAATTGGCTCCATCTCAAACTAGTCCTACCTCCTCTTTTAAAATATTACTTCCAACTGAAAGCACGGAAATCTTGTTAAACAAACCATTCCGACCAGTGGGATCCTTAATTAAGCAATTCATTCCCCGTGATCGACCGCGTAATACCGATTCGGTAGATTTTCCATCCTTAAAAAACTAAATGTATCTTCAGGCCCACTAACTATCATTTACCAAAATGTTGAGGGCTTCTTTCTTTCTTCAATTCTTTCTTTTATGATTAACGTTGTCTTTTTCCATCTTTCTCAATATCGCATGCAGTAACAAAAAAAGGTTAAAATTTCTTTACAAATTTTTCAATTTCTGGGAATTAGTTTGGGAATTATGTTTTATTTGTCTTTACTTAATCTGAATTCATAAATGTTTGCTCACGAATTAATTATCAACAAAATTTCTTGTTCCTCTTTCTTATTAAAACATTACGCAATTTTTGTTTTTTTTTTTTTTGTCATTCTTTTGGGTCACTCTAGAAGAAATTTCTTTTTCTAATCTCTCTATTATTCCGTTTCCATAAACACGTTCAGCTTTGTGTTAACAGACCATGATCTAGAAAATGTTAAATTGCTTTATTACGCCTTCATTATGAAATTACTTTTGTTATTGTTGTAATACACTGATTGGAAACGATTATGTGTATGAAGACATCCTAATTGCCTCTGCAATACTATATTTAGTTAAAATTGAACAAAGTCGTTTAACTAATACGCAACTACAAACAATGACTGAAGAGTGTTCAAGTAAAACTCAACATAACTTGAAATATCTGTACTGTATTTCTATTAAAATTCTAATTTATATGACATTAAGTGCGAAGTTCAGATAATGTTCAAATTTCAGTGCGGGCCCAATTTCAAGTTTCTTGATCAAAATACCGACAACTTTTTCTTCACTCAATTTAAAAAAAAAATTTTTTTTACATCGAGTTATTGATGACGAAGCAATAAATTGTGTTTTATCCTTAATCAATTATTCATATCTTGTTGGTTTGCTTATGCCATGCATCGATTGCCATTTGTTCTTTTTGTTCGACAATTATTCTGGTATATTAATTCTCTTATTATTCATACATACAATTATGGTTAATTAAAATGGCCACTTCTTCAGAGAATATGTTCTGAACAAGCTTGGTTTTAGAAAATTTATGTCCAACACAACGTCAACGCCAAATAAAATATTAATGGCCATTAGATTTTGATTTTATAAAAAAGCCAAACAAGATGTTAGTCGTCTTTAAGTACACTCAGCATTCTTTCTTTTGTCGAGGTTGCTTAGCCCCGTTTATTCTTAGTAGTTTTATCGACATGATGTCTAAAGCCCTCCGTTCAATTTTAATTTTTCAACAAACTTTTTATATTCGCTAGGCGTTTAATGTGACTATTAATGTATATTCATAGACTTTTAATCGAAAATTATCACTAACTTAACACTTACTGCTTCTGTTGGTTGTCTTTATTTTATATTTTTTTTTTCGCTTTTCCATTTTTAAATTAATTATTTTTTTCTTCCCGACAGGCATAAAAACCATCAAACTCTCAATTCTCTTTTTTTTTTTGAAACAAATTTTTCGTCTTTTTCTTAAACCCAAAATTCCTTTTTCTCTTCTCCGTCACCACAAATTTAACAACCTCTTTCTTTTTCAATTGTCGTCCTTCCCCTGCGGTATCGAATCTCACGACCAACCGAAAAAAAACCACAAAAATGGGGTCAACACACTCCCCGCCATTAAATTCTTTCTCGCACGAGAACTTTATAAACCGGTCAATGCATGGTGCAATCTTTTTTAAAAAATAAGCAACAACATCATAGCCGAGCAAGGCTGACCGTTCAATATCCTACACCACATTGTCTAAGACAATTCTTATTAACTATTATGAGAAACTTTTCTGCTCTACAAAGGATCAATTTTCGTGAAAATCCTTATTATGGTAAGATAAAAAATAGGTCGAGATGGTCCAAATTTAATTAATTTACAATTAATTTTTTTATGTTAAATTATTATTATGATATCATTGTCATCATGAAGCATTGAAAATTATATCATTTTATCCTATGAACCTCAGTTTTCGTTATATGAGGAGGTTCAATGATAGCCCCAGCCCGTCCGAAGTTTTCATACCAATTTAGAATGCCCAAATAGTACTACTTAGCCACTTTTGCTTAGAAATTTTGAAAAGTGCAAATTTTTTCCATATAACGACTTTCCGGAATAAACCGTTCTATGAAAAGTAGTCGAAGAAGAGGACCGATCCAAGCCATTTGCAATAGCATTCGTCCTTGGGTCAAAAGACGTTACTGTATCAAATTTCATAGAAATATCTCAAAAATTGCGTCCTGTAGTTTGAACGAAAATTTACATGGTCAGACATACTCCTGATTCCGGTTCAACTTTTAAATATCTGCACTAAATCACAGGCTCGATTTCGATCCGCAACTTGATCACTTCAGAAAACGACATTTTATGTGGTTTCAGATCTCTAAAATGTAGCAGTGCAACTTGGCCTGATGGCATTCCATCATGTATAGTCGAATCATACTCTGCTGTTTCGTCTTTTGTGTTGGAAGAATAGCTACTTTATTCCACTTCACAAATGGTGTAGTAGATATCACCTTGGCAACTGTAGGGGCTTTGCCAACTTGAGTATCTTATCTACATTGTTTGAACGAGTTGTTACTCAGCATTTATCAGTATTTTGCTATCAAATCTCTCATTTCTCCATTTTCACAAGGCCTTCTATAAGGAAGATCAACTTGTGACTTGCAAAATCAGGCATCCCGCAAATTGACTGCCGCATGAGTTACTGGATTTATCTTTAAATATTATCATTAAATTCAATTATTGTATTATTAGTGTATATAAATATATCTACATAGTTGTTGTCCCTACGTATGAAAGTAACAACCATATACATGCATAGTTATCCCACGTGTTAATATATTATCGTTAGTTATAAAATGTATATTATATAAGTATATAAGTGTGCATGACACATACATAAGCATAGGTTACTCCCTGTAAACATAACATGATTAAACCATTTACTCAATCTATTTATCTACATTTGCTCGTGTTCACGGTTTACATAAACATCGTTTGTGTTTATAATAACAAACACTTGTTCTAATACGCTGGCAGCCGTTTACTTAATCATCCACATAAACTTCATAACAGGGCATAACCATGTTACGCGCAAAAATGGATGGGATGGAATGTGGCTATTTAAACAATTCGGATATATAAACGCTTTATAATAAATCAGAAACCTTTTTTTTTTCAAAATGGGTAGCACTGGACTGAGATCTGTGCCAAATTTCACATCACAAACATCATTAGCGTTTCAGCTGCTCTGCCCGAAAACTGGCACGTTATTATGAGACATTGAACAGTGACAATGTGAGCAACAGGCCTCAATCGGCTTGTAAGGGAGCGTAAATAGTAGGAGAGTTATGAACAAATAATTCAATGAATGTCGTGAGTAAGATATTTCACTCCGATCTGAAAATTAGAGTATTTAAACAATTCAATGAGCAAAAGAGGAATCAATATACTTAATTCTAAATTGTGCGAGAATAATCGAAGTAAGAAAGAAATGTATCCGCCTGAGTGGCCGAGTAGACAAGAGTCTCGACTAGCAATTCAATGGTCGTGGGTTCAAATCTCAATTGCGGTAAAGTTTTTAATAATAATAATTACAATAATATTAATAAAAATAAAGCCGAAAGCCTTAGATGCTAGTGTTTTAAGATTTCAGTCTTAGAATTTATTCTCTGGCTAAATTTATATAATAATAATAATAATAATAATAATAATAAGAAAGAAATGTACTTATTGTGGAATTGTCAAAGTTGTAGCATAAATGGCAGTGACTAAGACAGTCGGAGTTTAATTTAGATGGAACAGAACAAAGCTTTGTTTTGACTTCATTGAAATTCGATTTAAGCTTAATTCGACTAAGCTTCTTGCAAACAGAAACGTGTTGCATACAGTAGACCCTCGTCCTTCTCTTCAAAAACCAAACTTTCTTTCCAGAATAGTTTTCAGGACGTCCTCTGCACAAGGGTTAGTGTACCACAAGACTTTGTCAATATGGAATATGTTGTAGGTCCGGGTTCAAATTACTCTTTGCCTACTACAATTGGCTACGATAAACATGATGTTCGTAAAATCCGTATACCGCAATATTCATTTGGCGCTATATCCGAACAGAAAAACAAAAATTACACACCAGGACCTAGCTTCAACGTTCAACATCAGACATGGGTGGTACATTGTTGGTACTTCCACGTACTGAAACGTAATGTAATCGTTCACCCTTTACCTTCAGCTTATTATATTAATATAAACTATGATCTTATAATTATACAGCACATTTTATCTGCTTTAAATTAGTTTACATATTATAATTGTTTAAAATATTTATATATACGTACACAAGGAGGGAATATTGAATGCAAATACAGTAAAGAAACGTTGTTATAAAACAATATATTATTGTTAACCTCTTGTTCCTTTTTAATGCTATTACAAATTTTACGTCTGCGCTTCTCTGCACCTGTTTTTGCACTTTTTCTTTTGCACTCTTCGCTCAATACGGTGCTGATATCATCTTGTTCTTTACCGCTGTCTTCAATAACTTTATCATTATCTCCGTCGATAAGTTTGATTTTACCATTCTTTCTTCTTTTAATTTTTTTGTTATCCTTTTCATAAACACCATATCAGAGATCCCGCTCTGCTTATAAAGAATATAGGCCAAAGTTCGGCCAGTGAATTCCAGAATTGTGTTAACAACACATAGCAACTGGAGACGAAGAATACTTTGATCAACGGCTACGTAGATACATACTGGATGACGTACCGACGGTGCATAAACAATTAAAAGGATAAGTTTTGGAAAATTACTTACTCGCATATGTTTTATTAACTTGATCAATATTATATACAATTGGCTGAATAAAAATTGGATATGACTTTTAATTTTGATTTTCCTATGCTCTCCTTATCTAAGCCTAATTCTTTCATTATAATCAATGAATAATCATCACAGAAATTTTAGAAATTTCTCCATAAAAATCCAAAAACTTAGAAAATTTCATGAAAATCCAAAACTTAGAAAATTTCATGAAAATCCAAAAACTTAGAAATATTTCGCTAAGATTCAAAGAGCAACGACAAGTGCCAAAAAAAGGTGGCATCATCAGAAGAAAAAACGTGACAACCAAAAATCATTGCAATTTTTGTCATATATCCCACGTTTATCATTGCCACAGAGTTACTTTGCAAGATGTAAAATTAATTTGTAAATTTTATTATAAAAATTTATGATTTTTAACATTTCTACTGCTGTACATACCAATTTAAACGATATCGAGATAATTAATGTCTAATATTGAATGTTGGGAAGGTACGAAAAAGGAGGCCTATATTGAGCATTATAGAAATTCCCCGCTCTATGCTTACTCATTAAATTATACTTTGTTGTAAGATGCGACTCAAGTGTAATATCCGGTAAACCTTTCAGCAAGTTGTCATTGCTCGCTCCTGCCGGTATACTTTGAATCAATGTATGCGAATATATGCAAAGCAATTCTGTTTCTATATTAATTGATTTAGAATTTACGTAGCTTATTGAAGTGCTATCGTCCATTTGAACCAGAAATTCTTCAAAGAGGAGATTTTTGGGTTTTAAGCAATTATATAAGAGCAGATCATAGTGTTTTACAATGTCATGAGGGCGTGACTTATACAACTCATTCAGGTTACGCGTTTTTGGATAACCTAATACCGTTACTAGAGAGGTGAAAACAAATTGAAGCTTTATCGTCGGACACGGCCAATCTAGACTACTAGTTAGTTACACACAGTTAAGGCTTTAAGAAAATTAGGAATTTTTTGTTCAATGAATGAGTTTAGGAAAACGCCTTATACTGGAATGATCCAAATTTAGTAGAGTTAAACCTTTTTTTGTCTAAATACTCCCCGCTCTCATTATGAAATACTAATAGTTGTTACTTATTTTCATAAAATTGCTTTTTTATCTATATCCTTGTTGTTGAAATACTTACTTTCGCATGGATGGATCTGAAAAAAAATAAAAGAAATATTCAAATAGTAGATGGTCAGGCAAGTTACTTTATTCAAATTATTATAAGAAAAAATGCACTTACTTATTTAAATAATGAATCTCCTTATATATATATATATATCTAATAAAATTGTCTCAATTACTCTTCCTTTTCTTCACTTCCAGTTTTTCAAATTTTAAAAAAATTTTGTAAAAATCTTGAAGGAAAAAATTTTTCATATGTTTTTTTTTGAATTCGCTATACCTCCTTTTGAATTCCCTATGCCTCACTTTTGTCACTTGTTCCCAATTAATGCAAATTAATGCAAAGGGACAGAACGAAAAGTTTCTGTAGAGATGGTTGCCAAATAAACAAGAAACCAACCGTCTCTATAGGAATGGTAGGTGGGTGGTTTTAAAATGAATTGATTTGTAGATCGTGTTTTTTTTTAATGCTCGCGCGAGTATACCCTGCACTCACCGTCGGCCGCACTTTGAGGGAATTATAGAGAAAGATTGCGATGGTCTCACCAGAGCTACTATTTACTGCGGGAGCGTATCGGGTATTAGAATAATCATTTTATATTACGCGAATAAAATCGTGTTTAAGTAAAACGAAGAGGGTGTTTCAATTGGCGATGCAGGCAGAGGAAAAGGGGCGGCACTCTCCGTAATACAAATTTCTGTTCTGTGTTGACTCGCACATCACAAGTTGGAAAATGCCACGTTACAAACTCTTACGAATCTCTTGGTGTTTACTTGCTATTTTTCAAGGCTTATTTTATGAAATAAAATCTAAAAAAATGCAAGAAGCTTTCTTTCTCAAGAAGATTACGTTTTAATGTGAATATTAAGCTTTCTTTAAGTAAAACTGCGTCTGCGCTAGGTTTCTTTAAGAGGTGATCGAAACATTACAAAAAAGCGATACGTGCGCCATTGCTTTGTTGGGTGTTGCGTGGTCTCCTTCTTATAGATATTGTGTAGACTCAATTGAATTCGTACAAAGGCAATGTACCCTTTGGAGTTTGGGGGGGCACCCGCTTGTCTCTGTGCTCCCTTATGAAAATAGGTTGCCTCTGTTGTTTTACGTGAGAATCTGCGTGGTGATCTGCCAAGTTTGTACGCTTCATAAGTTTTCCTTTGAAATTTAATAATTTTGTTTTATCTTGCGTACCGGATAAATGTTATGCGTTAGTTCAAAATTACATTTTTACATTTGACCATTTTTGTGCAAATGGTACAGTCTTCTTAGAAATTCCGTTCTATCCATGAAGCATGCTACCACGTAGTGAATATTCGAATATGATTTCGTGTTCCTTGCCGAGCTTACATTATTTTCCCTAAACGAGTAGACGTGTTCACATTAATATCCAATGTCGTTTGTTTCTAAGTGATTCGCTTTCACGATCGTCAACTTAAAGTGTTATTTTACAAAAGATGGGTTTAAAAATTTCTGAGGAGATTTGCGGATTTGAGATTTTACGGAGCTGTACCCCCTTTTCATAAAATTTTTCATTTGAACCTTCCACAGACTGTACCACTACCTATTCGTAAGTAAATCTTATGCAATGAGAAGCTTTTTACGCAGACTTAATGTGCGCGCACTTTTGGAACAAGCATTTATTGCGTAAAATAATTCGAGATTTTTATGAAGTCTTTTACATTCACTGTCTTAATTACAAGCAAAAGGAGTTCCTTCACCTTCAGGTGACGACAATAATATGTTCACAAAATTAACAATGCTTTCATTTGTGACTTTTTCTAAAACTTATATTCAAAGCACTACGAAAAATCATGTCTCCATTAGCATTTTTTTTTCTTTGTCAATTGTATTTACTTATTTTCATGCAGTTTTCGAGGAATTGAGAAAAAATGTTGAAGATTGTTTATTAAAAATTATATATTTCCTTTAATCATTCGTACTTGTCCATGCGAAAACTTCATTACTAATTTGCTCAAACTCGGCCTTTGATTATATCATACAGCCACAATCCGATGATAATACCAAAAATAAGTTCCGCCGAGCCCATTTCGACTGCAGTTTCTGGATCAACTGTAACAGCCGAATTAGCTACGTAGTCCGTAATCCAGCTATGAAAAGTCAAAAAAAAAAAAAAAAAACGTTAACAGAAATTATTTCAACAAATTTGCCTCGAGAGAAACGAAAAACCTTACAAACTGTATAGAAAAATAAATGTAACGATTTGAAAGTGAATTACAGAAACAAGTTGATATGATGCATTTTATTATAATTAATAATAATGTTGGAAGAATGCCTGAGCTTGCTTCAATCCGATTAATTAGCTTTTTACGCTCGAATTCATATTTCCGGTATGCAGTTTTTATTTTTTGTTAAATATGAATTTTTAAATATATTTTAAAATTTTTATATTTTTTCCTTTTTAAGTACAGGTAGCTCAGAGAAACATATTTTAGATGCTTTTTATTTTCGTATGAAAATTATTGTTACGTTGCCACTTTTATTTTACACAATATTTGAAAAAGTAACTTTTTCACCACAAGTTTTTTTGTGATTCGAGTTAATCTTTCGAATGTTCGGCATTCCATTTATTCGAGGTAACCAACCCACTTTTCTGATTGCCAAAAATAAGAACGGATAGCACTTTAAAAAAATTTACAACTTCTTTTCTTTGTTGTATTTAGGCCTGTTAACAAATAAATCAGCTGACACAGTTTTTTCTGCTTTGTTTACTTTATTTGAATTAACTTGCTTTAATTGGGAACACGTGACAAAAGGGAGGTACAGCGAATTTAGGGAGAAAGGAAAGATATGAAATTGTTTACAAATCAAAGAGAGAATTTAAAAGAAAACATATGAAAAATTTTTTCCTTCAAGATTTTTACAAAATTTTTTTAAAAATTGAAAAACTGAAATGATAGTGATATTGTTGCGATTGAGCTATTGCCGGAAAAGCAATGGTCGGTCCCAAGTGGGATTGTCCTTGAACTGAATTAGATGAATAGAGTGAGCTGACTAGCGACGGTACTAACAAAACCTTAACGGCTGTTCTTGCTACGGCGGCCATTAAAAGTAACAAGCAACCAACTGGTAAAGTTGGCATAATTGTGCGCAAAAGGCACCAGTATTGTGGAGTTCTGCAGCCTAGTCGGTTGACCAATGCAAACCGTCGCATATTTATTCTTGCGGATCGTAAAATTCCTCGTGTTCGTATTGAAAAATCAACGCATTGTAGTGACTATAGATAGTTGGCCTCGGACTTCTCGGTATCACTACGGACGTTTCGTTCGATCACTGGGACCTTTGGGTGATGTGGACACATAGGATGAAGTCATTCTATTGGAACATGATGTGCCCCACAGCAAGTTTTCTTAAGAAGTTCTTAATTGTCTACCCAAGATGCCTTTGATTATAACTCATGTTGTAGTAGTCCTTCAGTTTTTTACATTTGGAATGTTTAGGAGATCGATTTCAAGTTTTGGCTCTAGGAATTATTGATTTGCGAATTGATGAAACGTTGTAATAATACAATTACACAACCCAAAAAGTTTAATTATAGTTATGATGGCTTGAAAGGAGAAGTCAGCACTCGTATAGGCGAAAATCGCAATCTCAATATCTAGTATTTTTGAATTTACTATATGTAAGAATAATACGCTCAGCTGACTCCCATACGCATCAGACGACACTCGTTCATACTTATGATATCTTTTTTTTGGAGTAGGATCAGGGCCGATTTGCTGTCAGAAAGAACCACAAATCTTTTGAAGTCTTCAGATTTGGCAAGATTAACTGGTGAGTAGAAGCTTGGTAAAAGGTGGACCGCGAGACCTGACACTTTGATCGACTGAGCCGTCAGTGGCATAAATTGTGAATTTATTGTTTTGATACAACCCAAGTCTTTCCCGACATGCAACTCGAACACCTAACTATGAAAAATCCTTTTTTGCATTGACTGTTGACATAAAACGATATAGATCTGAAATGTGACAAAATTTTAGATAGTAACTTTTGTAGCTGCTTGAGATTTTCCATGCCGTGGAGGCTATCATCCGGAAAATCGACGGCCTAATAATTTTAACCTTCAGAATTTCTTTACCTGTCAGAAACAAAGTGCGCTCAGAAATCGGCCGTTGATCAAATATGACTCTCAGAATGGGAACCGAGGTCGAAGGGGAGACACCTGCCCATCGGCTTAGCAGTTATGAAAAGCCCCTTTCGACAGCAAGTCATCAATGCGATAATGTTTGACCCAGTCATTAAAAACTTCAGAGTAATGTTCTTGGATCGCTAGAGGTGCGTTAGTAATAATATGAGTTCCAGCCTACGAAATGTTTTTAAATAAGTCTAGGTTATGGTATACCTACATAGTGTACTCAAATAATTATTTTAGAAATGGTTAGCAAACAAAATGTAATTGGCGCACTTCAAAATGTCAACCATCAAACAGTGTAAAAGAAAACAATTGAAATAGTGTGTTTTAACAAATGATCCCATTTAATTATAATTTCCGCTAGGCTGAGCAAGCTAATAGCTAGAATATAAATAATAGAAATAAGGAAGGGCATTTCATTCAGATAGTGACTATTGAGGTCAATTACAGTGCTGCAATAGGCAGTCATAGCGCTACGATGCTGGGTGAGATGGTTGTGTAGAGACTACGTCTATAGATACAAAACTATAGACAACATTCTTCCTAAAGGCATTGGAAAATAATACGCTTTCTTGGTCTGATGATGACCATTTTAACATTTGCTTTTATATTGGAACATTATTGGAACAAATAAAACCATGTAGAATGTCGGGTTGTTAATTTCAATGATAAAAAAATAATGACGGACAGAGTAATTATCAGAGGTTCGAGGTTAAAAGTGTATAGAAAATGCCTCTATTATCTTTTTTGTATTTATTGCCGGTTGCATACATTCTTCCCGACACAGCTTCGAAATCTTCGCTTTAAGAAAAAAGAAAAGTTTACCAACTAATGTTAACTCCTACAGATGTATTGCCTTAGTTTACACCGTTAGAAAAAATTTCGAAAAATTATTATATTTACCTTACGAATGGTATCTCGAATCTAAGTGTATTCTCCCCAACCTTCAATTTGGCTTTAGACGTTCCAGATTTGCCAAAGCCAACATTGTCACTTTGTGGTCAGCAATCAACTCAATGTTTGCTAAGAACCACATTGTTATGGCCTGGTTTCTAAAATAACTTCAGCGTTTGATTCTGGCAATATTAACGTCTTCAATTCTATTCTCCTCACTATGAGCATTTCGTCTATAAGAACGTGTTAATTAACATCGATGACTTTGTGTTACAAAGGAGATCTTTCATAGGTATTCTTCAGCAATCCTTTTTGTTTTAATGTATACATTAACAAAAGTTTCAGTTTCCTTCCCGAGAACAACTCAATCCTGCGCTATGCTGACGATCTTATCATATTTAGTGCCAACGCTGATCCAGATTGGTGTAGGCGTACTTGGCAATCTACCCTTGCCACTATTTCCTCTCGTCTTAAGTCACTCCAATTCACATTTTCAGTTAATAGTTCGTTTGTTAAAGTATTCGACTTTTTATGGTTTGTTCTACGTGCGAAACTTTCTCCTGCTGCTCGCATTGACAAAATTGCCAAACAATGTTTTCAACTCACGAATATACTAAAATCCATTTGTGGTATTTCTTGTGACCCCGACTCTTTTTGTATGATTAAACTGTATCTCGGATTAGTCAGGCTAAGATTAGAATACGCCTGTTCACTCGTATTGGATATCCCAAATAAGAACTTTCTGAAAGTATGAAGAATCCAATGGAAATGCCTTCGTCTGCCTCTTGGTGGCAGGAAATCTATACACACACTTAGCTTGGAACAGATGGCAAACGTTATGCCTATGCGTTATCTTTTGAGAATCATCCAGCCTTACCTTTCATTTACAGCTTTATATCACTCAATTTCTTTTCTTGCTTCTTAAAAAATTTGTTTTGGCATAATTTGAACGTTCTAAGAACTGATGTGCATAGCTTATTCAAAATCACTTTTAGTTCTCATAATTAAGTTGTTACCAGTTCTCGTAATTAAGTTGTTACCAGTGAGAAAATCCACAGTTACATCTTTACTGATGGGTCGAAGACCGATACTGTATGCATCGGCTTTTGGGTTCCAAATATTAACAAAGAAGCCTACTTCTCAAATTACCCTTGTAGCACTATATTTTCAGCTGAATGTCTTGCAATCCTAGAAGCCATCCGCTTACCGAATACTCAGCTTTAAAACAAATTGCTTATAGTGTAAATCTTCAAAGAAAAATTCCTTATAGTGTAAGTCTTATTCGCTTTGCATTTATTTCCGTCAGGTAAAACTCACCCTTACCTATTTAGGTCTTTACTTTATGGCCTCAAATCTGATGGGTTTTGTTTTCATTTTCTCTGGCTGCCCAGTCACACATCTCAGCGAATTTTCGGTTGTTGATTTGCTGGATAGAAGAAGAAGAAGAAGATACGAGATTGAAAGTTTACAAAGAATTTTTCCACTTTCCTTTTTGTATTTATATTGAAAAATATCTTGTTTAAAGAGTCAAAACAAATACTCTTAATTTTTTAAAAGAAAAAGCGAATTATGAATTATGCAGTAAAATGAAAAATTAAAACTATTGGATGATAATGATGTTGAATTAGTATTGCCAGACTCTCTGGCGATTGTTACACACGCATCACAGCTACAGCGACGACAAAAGCAAAGAATATGAAAAAACGAAATAGACAAATAATTGTAATAATGGTTAACTTAAGCAAACCTACAGTTTTGTATATTGGCATTTACCTCAAAAATATAAATTAATAAACTAAACAACCTGGCGAGTTTTCATCCCGTTTGTAATAGTTTAGCTCTTGTTATTACTTTGAGTGAATAAGCCTAAGTTCCCTTGCATATTATGTGGCGATGAGTAAACAGTCCCTGTTATTGCATGGTATGAGGTACGCATAATAAACTTGCAGCCACCACGAAGCTCTCAGGGGGTATAGCGAATTCGTTGCAAGCCCTCTATGCCGAAAATATCCAACGATTTTTCATCGTCACGGTACCGCTGAGACGGGGTATGCGTGGGTGTGCATGTGGGTGAGAGTAAGTGATGGGGAATACGGACTAACGGACCAAGAATGGATTGACTGACAGTATAGACAACGGACCTTACAGACTTACAGCATATTTCAGGTTATGTCCTGCGAGTAAGAAAAGTCGTTAAGGAAATATATGTCATATGTGAGATTGAGCACAGTTAGGCAAAAAGACAAAGTTCTACCCAATCACACATCCAAAATAATTTGGATATGGTAAGGTAGGTTGTTTTCAGTTGAAAAAAAGACTAATGTGATAAATAAAAGTTTCATGAAATTCTTAAGTAACTTAGATGAAAAACCCTAATGAAGTGCCAGGACTTGCAGTGAAATTACCAGTAACTCGAAAGTTATTTAACTCGAAAGTTATTCAAATTTACATAAGTATGTAGGTGCTAGGCTCGCGTTGTCATCTATTAGTTGTATTAAATGCTATTGATGGCAAAGAAATTTCAAAATCAACACTAATGGAAAGAATAGGGAGTGCTGTGTTGTTCATAACGAACGAATTGGCTGCAGTTGCTTATTATAAATGTTTTTTATATGCTTTCGATTTTTAACAAGGTGAGCTAATATTGCAAGAATACTAAAATCTTGCTTGCATAAAGTGAGCTAAAATTGCTAATATTGAACGATATGTACGTTTACCCGTTAAACCACAACAAAAGCATATATTTTTTTACCAAGAATCCATTTTGTTTTGCAAAAATACTTCCAAACCTGACCATAATACGAGCGCTTGTCAGTTCAAACATTATTCAAAGCAAAAACCACAAGAGACTTACATAAAGTAGAATATAGCGGTACAATTATGATACGCTGATGTCGTCGACAGAAACATAACTCTCTCTATGACGAAATGGTAACATCGCATTATTTGAGGCCGTCGAAACGCATCAATTACTCTGAATCCTTCAGCAGGAGTGGATCTTCCGTAAACACTGGCAGTGTGAAAGGCAGTGACATCAACATCAAGCGTTAAGTACACACCTTATGCGTTTTGTTTTCTTTCTATAAACACTTACATGTTTTTATTGTAAAAAAAAATATAAAAATGAAATAGTTTTATATTCAGACAGACAGGCAACCTTTTGGTTGAAGTGTTACAATTACAATTTGCAGAAAAAACTTGTAGAAAAACGCGCTGTACACGATAGCATCCTGATAGATGATATCTTCAATAGAGACGAAGGT
The DNA here is from genome assembly GCA_001077435.1 of Glossina morsitans morsitans. Taxonomy (NCBI): domain Eukaryota; kingdom Metazoa; phylum Arthropoda; class Insecta; order Diptera; family Glossinidae; genus Glossina; species Glossina morsitans. The sequence goes on along the minus strand of CCAG010016469.1, from coordinate 31,628 downwards.
CCGAACCCACTTATTTGACACCAGTGGGTACTTTGTGCGAAGACATTGACAACGAGTCAGGTCCATTCATAACACCATCATTTTGTAAAGACAGCTTCAAAATTCGCAAAACACACACATATTTTCCTATTTACTTCCAGATATGTTTCGGAAACACTTTTGATATTATTGAAGATAAAACGAGAATTACACCTTTCACGAAACAAACGTGCCTAAACAACCCACTCGACTCTGTAGACACGAAATTTGCTAACATATTGCGAAACAAATAAAGGGTAATATGAATATTTACTTAGCATAAACCGCTTAATGCGCACTTCACGATTGACCAAAATGATAATAAAATTGCGGACGAGTTCACCAGATAAAAGGATCATAAAAAAATAGGAGAATGAGGCACTGACGATTAGTTTTAAAAAGATTTACAAGCAGAGAATTTGCTTAAAGCAAGGCAGCTGAATCATAACATTCGAGAACAGAAGTTGAATACTGCTGTGTGAGTTTAATAGAGTACATTGTTGTAAAATGCTAAACGAACTTCTTTTTAAAGTTTGTAAAAAAGTTTTCATAAATTATCTTTTCATTTTGTAAAAAAGGTACGAAATTAGGTACGAAGTTAATCTAACATTTCTTATGAAATCCTATATGGATTTAATTGCTATTATATACGCTTTCAATTGATTTAATAGGACACTAGCGAAGACTTTAGCAGCGACGTTCACAACACTAATCTTGGGGTAGTTGCTCAGATTCAAGGCATCACCTTTCCTAAAACATTTCCCTAAAACGTTAAAATGCAATTTTTTTTTTTTACAAAACAGTGGTCACTTATTGCGGTTTGTATACACTGAAAATATATAAACATCCTGCTTTTCTACTCAAATATTTCAAACAGTAAACATCGAAATTACATAAACAGCTAAAAAATAAACCACATTTTAATTTACAAAATGGTAATTGATGGCTATAATCGAAAACTTTTCGTAAATACCTTTAAAATTGCCTGGCTGGTGGCAGAGAATGTGTGGCTTGTTGCATTATTGTCGGGGATTGTGTAGCCTCCTATATGCGCCGCCAGTCCACTTGTTGTATTACAGTCGGGTTTTTTATAACATCCTATAAAACAGGACTAGTATTCACCTTCAATTTTCCTTTCTATTCCGACGATAAAAATCCCTACGAACAAGAATCGATTCTCTCTTAACTTTGCTTTATTCACTCATGCTATGCAACGTTAGACCTCTTAGTATGGTGTACCTCATCAATTGCATCAGCATCTCTTTTCTCCAGAACTTCTTAGCGTACACTTTTTGTCTTTTCTCTAGCGCTTGCATTTCTGATACGCAAATGTATTATTCGGTTTTTCCGAAAGTTTCAATCGTGAAGTACTGCATTTATGCAACTAATAACAAGCGACTTCTGCAATATTTACTTTTGTTTCGAGACTTAAATTTTTCTTGCGTCCATATATTAATACCATGCATATTTGTTTTACTTTCTTACCATTCAACGACAATCCAATAAACCTTTCATAATTTTTCATGTAAGTAAACATGTTTACTTGATAAAAAAATACGGGTCCAAACGGTGTGTGTGTGTGTGTGTGTGTGCGTGTGAACGGAAGCCGTTTGATCCGAAGATTGTAGAAAATTTGAAAGGATGAGATAATTTTTAAAGCGTTTCTTTGTACGGCGGCGAAGTCTACTTTTTATAATATTATAGCTAAAACATACGAACAACGATAAACTCTTTGAGAAGGAAATATTTTCGGACCAAATTGGTTCACGTTTTGAATCTCTCACCATACATTAAAGGCATGCTTTCTTTTATTTTTATTTATTTTATTTCTTTACACATGAAGTTCAAATAAAATAAATTAACAACCGAATTCAACTGACTCAAGTAAATCTTATTGTCATTATTATTAAGAACTAATACAAAGTATATAAAGAGAAGTAAAAACAGCAAAATACGAAAATATATAAAATAAAAGAGAAAGAAAGAAAAAGACCATGCCAACATCAAGCAAAGAGGCACACTAGCAGCCGCTACAGATCTAAATCTAAAATAAATGAAATTTCGAATGATACTAAGATGTTAAGATCACAAGTTAATTGAATGAATTTGGGAGAATGTAAAGAATCCATTATAGAGATTAAGTAATAAATATCATTTAGATTTGTGCAAAGGATTCTCGAAGCATTGAAAAGCTTTTAATTATATCTACATTGATTAAACTTTATGAAGAAGAAATTCCCAGAGAAACGACGCGCAACATTAAAGTTTATCTTACCTCTCATCTTCATAAGGATGAGAGAGACAAATTCCTAAGGGCAAACAGTAAGAATTGATTTTGAAAGAATTCCATTGAATCTACTTAGTTAAGAAAAAACACCAAGAATAAATCTACGTTCCTCAAGTGATGGGAGGCTATTTGTGTTCATGGCACAGAGACCAGTGAGTCCAAGCCGAAATTCCTTAGGACAAAGGGCAGAAATTGGTTTTAAACGGATTTTAATCAATCTACTTCATATATATAAGAAGGGGACTACATAGCAGAGGCATACTCATGTATTCTTCTTACTTAGCGCATGTACAGTCTTTTTGTAAGGATCCTTAAGCTCTTTGGTTCGCCGCTTAACGGAACCTAGCGCGGACCTAACTTTACTGAAAGAAAGCTAAATGTGAAAACTAAAACACAATCTTTGATCGAATAGAACCCCTAAATCGATGAAGGAAATCTATGTTTTCCAATTTTTGCGAATCGACAAAGTCGATGGAAATGTATTAGTGGTAAATAAATTCCTTTTGGAGAAAGAAAGCCTCTTGCACTTTGTTAGATTTAATTTCAACGAACACCATGTAAACAAAATATTTAAATCAGTTTGAAGCTGGTATAAATGTGGTTCCAATTAAAAGCAAGAAAACAGTTTAACATCGTCAACGTGCATTAAGATATGACTGCATTTAATTACCGATGAAGATTGAGGGAACAAAAACCCTTAATGATTCAAGAAGACAAGAGCTTATACATTTTAATACGTAAAAATAGTCGTACACAGAACCACTTTTCACATATTTCTTGAAAAGTGTGAATGTCCTATTTTTATACTATTTAACATGTTCCTTATAAATAAAAATATCCGAGTATGAGAGAATATAGAAAAAAGCTATTTATAACTGCTTACAACCAGTTTTCGACTGCGCCATGACTGTGCATTTAAATATTTTTGCGCCGACTTGCCCCTTACCGAATACGCGGAAACCCTAACCTACCAAACGGGGATTCTGCCCCTAGGGCCTTTCATCATCCACCCTGACTGTTGGTCTCGCTTCGGGCCAAGAACATTATTATAAGACCCCGGAGTTGGGGCCGACCCCTGTAAACACACCTTCCTGCCATAAAATAAAAAAACTCTATTTAATTTTTTTTCTTTTACATTTTTACATTTAATATTTAATATAATAATATGAATAAGCTTTCTATTTAATTTAAAATAATAATAATAGATGATGTGAATAATGATGTTAAATCGCTATAAAAAGGGAAATCGAATTTTTAGTTCGAATCCCAATTTATGCAATTGTTAATATCTTAATTTATGTAATTGCTAATATATATAAAAGGTGTGTACGTATATGTAAGATTTTATATACATTAAGAGTACATTGTTATATATATAAATCGTTTATCTAATTTAGTAATTATTAATACATTTTTCTGTTAATATTAACGTCGCCATAACTTACACACTTTCTGTGTTTAACTATTTCCAAATATCTCCGCGCTGTGAATAGCTTTGATTAAAAATGCCATAAACTTGGACGCACACAAATATACAATATTTGCATCCTCCTTTAGGAAACCATTAGGATAACGCATCGGAACTAAACATTTCTGAACCACATCCAAACATATTTATATGCACCCCATACCCATAGAATTTGATATTTTTTAAATACAAAGAATATTTAGCCAAAATTGTTTTGCTTTTTTTTTGCTCACTAAAACTACAGTTGTTTTGATTAGCTGCTTCAAATGTGTGCGTGGTATGCAATGATGCAACGAGACACTATTAATGATGTCTTCTCAGTTTGGCTTCTGTATAAGCTAGTTTTCCTTTAAAGTGGTTATCCAATATTCATTATTCTTAGGCGACGCAAAAAAAGGAATTTTCTTTTTACTTTTTTATGCATTACAGAGCGCAAAGAACTATTCTTTAATTGTAGTAGCTATTTTTATATTTTTTATGGTATCGTCAAATACCTTTGAATACACTCATAAACACAACGAGTGGCACCCTGAATATGACAAAGGGTACATTTGTATTTGCGAAGACTGTATACAGTGCAATAATTTTATAATATGCAAAAATTTTTTCCAATTTCAGATTCGCTATGTAAGTTAACTAAATGTACACTTTTATGGTTGTTGTATATTAATTTTATTTTTCTTTATTACCTTATTTCCGACCAAAAATTTTTTTTTATTTCCAATAACGAAAAATACGAGCTGCCGCGCAATACAATATTTTACTATTTTTCAGTTTATTTTTCAATTTATTCATGGATTATTATTGGAATATTTTATAATTTTTTCCGAATATATTTTCAATAAAACTTTAACAAACTTTATTTTTACACGCACCACCGTTGGCTTTTTTTTCTCTTCCTTGCCTACCAAAAACCAATAAAATTGGGTTCAAGACACCTCCCGCCATTAAACTCTTTCTGGTGCTAGAACTTAACAATCCGGTCAATGCATGGTTGCATTTTATTTTAAGAAAAAAAAAAAGACTGCTAAGCTAAAACCTCATATTACACATTTCTGCGCTATCTGCTGTGGTCGTATTTTTTACTTTGGGCGCAGTAATTTTCTAATTCCTTTTTAATTTTATTGCTTGATGTTGATCAAAACTTGCTGATACACTCATAGCGTAGGGGACTTCACTTTGCCACAAATCACTTGTGGTTATAGTGATAATTCTGGCTATACGGTCCCACATCTGACAGAGTATTGTGTATTTTAATAAATTATTTGATCGTAATTTACTTCAATACAATCCTACTCCTAAGTAATGGCAGATTGTTAGACCTTTACTTTGCTAATTTCCCAGAGATAGTAGTAAATCGCTGTCCATCATGTAGTTTACCTGAGGATCCGTATTATGCAGCAATGTACTTTTCCTCTCATTAAAGACAGGATAGCCCGTTGAACCACTTTAACGTGTCAAATTCAACTTCAGCTCAATAAACATTATTATTTTAATAAAACCAATATTTTACTACTTAAATCTTATCTTCCACACATTATGTTCGATTTTTCTGCTGGGAACGCTACTATCATTGTTCTATAATGTATTAGGCCTAACTATTTCTGCATCCATTACAAGCAAGTCACTTGGCCTTTGAAGACTTCGAAAGTGCCCGCCAGGGTTTAGCTTGTGGTTCTGCTTATGACTATTTCGTCTATTGCAATGCATAAACATATAGTTACCTCAACCACAAATGTTATTGCGGATATCTTCAGTTGATAAAATCTTCACTGCTTCTTAATTCTAAATATTTTTGAAGTTTGTCAACTGCAAAAAGCAAATTTCTCTATATCCTCGTACGTTCCTGCCAATGGCCCTAAGTCATCTGCTAATATTGAAACCTCAAATCTCTTTGCCAAATACCTCCGACGAAATTTTTCAGTTGAAAATACCGATTTAAGTGTCAACTGTCCCCATCCGATGGTTTTGATTCATAATTCGGTCTTTTCAAAAAATGACGTTTTACATGGTCTCTAAAATATAGTTGTGCGCCTGGAGCTGGTGAAATTCCATCATGTGTACTTAAATCATGCTCTGACGAGCTATGTGATGTCATTTCAATTATTTTTAATGGACCAAAGAGCTCAAGGATGCTTGCATATACTTGCTTACAATACTTGAATATGCCTCTGTTGCGTGGTTTCCTTCCCACAGATGTTACGTAGATGCAATTGAATTATTATTTATTATTTATTATTTATTTATTTATTTATTACACTTATACAGAAACTCAACTAAAAAAAAAAGACAGTCGACTCTTAAAGTAAATCTTAAATTAATTATTATTAAAAAACTTAGTATAAGTACAATAAAACAAATAAAAGGAAAAAAAAAGAAAAAGAAAAAAAGGCATGTACACAATTAGCACAGAGCCACACCCACAACCGGTACAGAACCCAGTTGCAAATGAACCCCTAAGCCATCGCAAACATGCATAAGCTTGGCAACCGATAATAGTTAACAACAATTAATTTTCGAATCGTAGTGACTTTTTAGGATTAAGAGCTAGTTTAAGTACGACATTGGCAAATCTCGTGTATTAAACAATGTTGCTTTAATGGACTTTAAAGTGTCCGATAATGAAAAAAGGTGATAGACACTATTCAGGTTCTTGCAAACAACTCTGAGCGGGTAAAACAGCTCATAATTATATTTACAATGACTAACCTTAACCAAGGTAAAATGCCTAGAGAAGCGGTTAGGAACATTTTAATTTACAAAATGGTAATTGATGGCTATAATCGAAAACTTTTCGTAAATACCTTTAAAATTACCTGGCTGGTGGCAGAGAATGTGTGGCTTGTTGCATTATTGTCGGGGATTGTGTAGCCTCCTATATGCGCCGCCAGTCCACTTGTTGTATTACAGTCGGGTTTTTTATAACATCCTATAAAACAGGACTAGTATTCACCTTCAATTTTCCTTTCTATTCCGACGATAAAAATCCCTACGAACAAGAATCGATTCTCTCTTAACTTTGCTTTATTCACTCATGCTATGCAACGTTAGACCTCTTAGTATGGTGTACCTCATCAATTGCATCAGCATCTCTTTTCTCCAGAACTTCTTAGCGTACACTTTTTGTCTTTTCTCTAGCGCTTGCATTTCTTACCATTCAACGACAATCCAATAAACCTTTCATAAGTAGTGACTTTTTAGGATTAAGAGCTAGTTTAAGTACGACATTGGCAAATCTCGTGTATTAAACAATGTTGCTTTAATGGACTTTAAAGTGTCCGATAATGAAAAAAGGTGATAGACACTATTCAGGTTCTTGCAAACAACTCTGAGCGGGTAAAACAGCTCATAATTATATTTACAATGACTAACCTTAATCAAGGTAAAATGCCTAGAGAAGCGGTTAGGAACGTTAAAACTTATTTCTCCAAGTAATGACGGCGAGTCAATAGCGCCGTTTATTAATTTGATTGCAAAGCAAACGCCAAGAACAAATCTACGTTTTTCAAGAGACGGTAAGGACAAAAGAAGCAACCTATTTTCATAGGGGGGAAGAGAAGCAGACGGATCCCAACCCAAATTCCTAAGAGCAAACAACAGGAATTGCTTTTGAATAGATTCAATTGAGTCTACATAGCACCTGTACGAGGGAGACCACACAATAGAAGCGTACTCAAGTATAGGCCTAACCAAACACGTATACAGCCTCTTGGTAATATACGGATCATCTAGCTCTTTGGACCACCTCTTGATGAAACCAAGAGCGGACCTAGCTTTGCTTATCGAGAACTCAACGTGCAAATTGAAACGTAACCTACGGTCAAAGAGGACGCCTCTGTGAACGACTCAACGTCCTCCAACTTGTGCGAATCTATAAAGTAATGTAATGTAAATTCGTTCAACATCAGTTCTTTCTGTTTGCCCTTTGTCGCTCTGTTTCCTTATGAAAATAGGTTGCTTCTGCTATCTTTACCATCACTTGAGAAACGTAGATTTTTTCTTTGTGTTTCGTTCTTAATTAAGTTAATAAATGCTGCTGTCGATTCGCACACTTGATGAGATAAACTTTCGCCAATCGCTTCTCTAGGCAGTTTATCCTCATTAAGCTTAGTCAATACAAATATAATTACGAGCTCTTTAGTTCGTTCAGAGTTGTCTGCAAAAACCTAATTGATGTCCATCACGTTTTTAGGACTTCATTGTCCTCAGTATCAAAAATATTGTGAGGATGGCGACTGATAAATAGATGAACATATTTTACGATATTCCATTGAAAGATTAACAAGTTGAGTGTGAACAAATCATGTCTAGCGCACTACGAATACTTGGAACACCATCAGAGTATAAAAAAATTGGTCTACGTGTGTTTAAACAACCAAGGGTAGTGCTGCTTATAATGTTTCTCTGTTACTTGAAATCGAATCACCGAAATTGGTGTGGTTTGAGCTAGAATCTCCAGCCAAAATCACATAACGGAAACCGTCAAGGAAATCACAAAGTCTATCTATTACGTCTTTAAAATATTGGACAGATACTACTACTACATTAATCCTTAGATTAGTTATTTGTAAGTTTACAATTTGTAAGGAATTTGCTTGAATGTGCGTGGATTGCGTCTGAAGCCCTAGATATTGTATTGCAAACATATTAATTTTTTTCATTTGTAAGCCTTAGCTTTGAATTGGACACAGAATGTTGAAGCAAATCGTAAGTGGATTTAAAAGCAGATAATTTTTTATATATTTATATATTTTATATTTTTATATATTTATGTTTATTATATTTATAAGTTTATATAGATTGTCGAGAGCAGAGAAAGTTTTGAAAATTGCTTTCAACTTCTTATTTCAACTGCTTATTTGCAAACTCGGTCAGTTCGGTGATGTTGAAGTTTATAGGTTTTTGAACTTGGGATTTTTGTTTAGCAACTTGAGTGGCTTATTAGTATTTTGATAAGATCAGCACGCACATTTCTCAAATTTTGTGGAGCAGAAAAATTGTCAATAATTAGAAAATATCCCTGCATTCGACACGACTTTTTCACTATCATTCGGGAGCCTGTGGCCGTTCGCTATGATGTGTGCATATTAACAAAACATTCCTAACATTTTTTTGGGACCTACTACGTGCAGGGCATACAGTTTTTGATTTCGTGCTGTTAAGATAAAAGATAAGTAGTAAATTTACCAGATTGATGGTAATTGATGGTTTAGTCGAAGTGGCTTAGCCACAGATAAAGCACATTTGTGATTAAATAGGTAGTACAGGAGAAGCTTTTCGGTAATCACATGACTTTGCCTGCATCTGATAACCAGCAATTTCTTTTTTTCTGCGGATGCAGATTTAGTCGCGATCGCGGATATTTTTAAATTTTTAAAATTTTGTTTTTTCTTACTTGTGAAGTTAGTTTAAGAGAAAACAGAAGTTAATTGGTATGTTGCAGTCTTGCATTACCACAAAAATTATGTAACCCTGATTTGATCAGCTTGTGGTTATCGAATATAAATACTCGAAAGGGAAATAAATTACGTACATCAATCAATTCGGTTAACATAGTTCTTAACAAAATTAACTAACTTATTAAAGATCGTGTTTGGTCATAAAAAACTACAAATTGATTTCGAATTGAACAGCCGCTATATAAAGGATAACATTTCATGAGTACCGGTATGTATGAAGCTTAGAAAATAAATCTTTGTGATCCAAATTTCCTTCGATAAACGTTTATGCCAAATTTTTTCCATGGACCAATTTTCATAATAAAACGATAACAGTTAGAACTTTTTGCCACTGGCTTTACTATTCATGAGAGATGTTATACGGAATGGAATCCAAAAGTTTCAAATTTTGTGCGGTTAATTTTTATGGCAAATTTCTAATCTTATCGTATTCCGCTATAAAATATTAAAAAATTAAATCTCTTTCGCTTAATTTTGGCTTTATTGCAATGGTTTGTAAATATAGGCCTGCTTCACTCAAATTTGATAATGTTAAGTTTCTTCTCAATTACTATATCTCATAAATTCACATCAGACAGACCCACACACAGATAAGTCTAGAACCATTCGGAATCATTTCAAAATCAAATCCATATTATTCAATCTTTATTTATTTATTTTATTTATCATGAAATTCAGGTAAACTACATTAACAGCCGGGTTCAATTGACTCTTATAAATAAGTCTTATACAAATTATCATTAATAATAATTAAAAAATATTTAACGAAAAATAAAGACAGAGAAAAAAGATAAAAAGAAAAAAGCATATACACATCTAGCACAGAAGCGCGATCACAGTCGGTCTAAGTACGAATTGAGAGTGCATTCGACGGCAACTATGCAAAGCTTGCCAGCAGGTAATAGTGAAAAATCTAGTTCAGTCTTTAAATCTTACGAAGATATCGACATAAGAAGCCAACACATGGCGACACATACGACATAGGCAAAGCGCACTTATTTAGGACAGTGGATTTGATAGAATTTAAAGAATCCATTATTGAGATTAAGCTATAGATATTATTTAAATTTTTGCAAAGGAGTCTAAAGAGATTGAAAAGGTCGTAACTATATTTTCATTAATTAAGCTTTATGAAAATGACGTTCCCAGAGAAACGTTTCGAGGCATTGAGATTTATCTCTCTAAGTAATGTCGGCGATTCAATAGTACCATTTATCCAATTAATTAAGCAGAAATCACCGAGGCTAAATCTACGCTTCTCAAGGCAAAAAGACAAGCAGATCACAACTTAAGTTGTTGAGGGCAAAAAGCTGGAAACGCTTTTGAATGGATTCTATCGTATCCACATCACGCCTACAGGAAGGGGACTACACAACAGACACATATTTAAGTATTGGTTTCCCTAAACTCATATGGAGCGTTTTTGTAAGGATTATTAAGCTCCTTAGACTACCGTTTAATAAAAGCAAGCATTGACCTAGCTTTATTTAAAGAGAGCTCAATGTGCAAATAAAAAAAAAGACCGTGGTAAAATGAAATCTCTGGGTCCATAAATTAATTTAAATTGTTCAATTTTTGTGAACCAATCGGTGGTGAATGGAGCCTTCCTTGAGAATGAAAGCTTCTCACATTTTTTAAAATTTAATTTCATAGTGTGTACGGAGCACCGTGCAACCAAGTTATATAAGCCAGATTAAGATTGTTAATTATTATTAAGGGTGTTAAATATAGATGCATACTATAAAGAAAAAGGGTCTTAAGTGGCTATTTTGAGAGATATCTGCCATCACGTGGAATGGATAAGAGGTGATGGAATTAAACAGAAGCATGAACGATTTGTTCTAAAGATAAGAGCATTTCCATTGCAAAAAGTGCAAAGGGAAGCCAGAGGCCTGGAGTTTAATGATCAATAGAAAAAGCCTTGAAAGTATCGCTAGTAAGCTCTAAGTTGTTCTCTAATGATTGTTCTTCGTTTTAGAAAGCCATGCTGAAATGGAGTAATACAAGATTGGACAGCGAAAGTTAATTAATGAGTAAAAATTAGTTCAAACAATTTAGGTAAGACACTCGACTTGGCAATGACTCTACATTTCCGAGAAGATGTCTGTTTCCACATTTATGAAGTGGAAAAAGGAAGCTACTCTTCCAACACAAAGAGAAAACATTTATTTTCGAAGAAAGATTAAAAATCACGTTATTTCACAGATGTGACTTGAGTATATTGTATTATGCTTTCGAAAAAGACCAAGTTAGTCCAAAAAATTTCATCGATTTCGTCGTTTTTTAATTTATAAAAGTATTTAGAGTTACTAAGAAGCGAGGATTTCATTGCTTGAAGGTATCTGCGATAACTTTCACGGCTGAGGTAACTGAATCTATGTCTCACAGAAGAGTAAACGAAATAGTCGAATGCGGAACCATTTTTCATATGCTTTGTGAAAAGTTTGTTTTTCCTATTTTCATATAATCTAATTGCTTTATTGAACTACGGCGGGTAAATCCTTCAAAAGGGATTTGTCTAATCAGAAAGGATGCCAAAACAGCTAAGTTTAGGCTTATGGAAAGCCTATATTGGTAGCAGAAAAATCATAATATGAGAAAGGTTACATTTGAGCCGTACAATATTTGCTTTGTTAAAACCGTATTATATATTTGAGAAAGAGGCATTTAACATGTTGAAATTATTCAACGGGCCGCCCTGTTTGTTTGCTGGGTGACGCATGTCCTCAGGTAAGCTAAAACGAGTGCGGCGATAGAAAATTAACAAAGCAGCAATCTGCCATTACATTTGAAGTATGGTTGTAGTGAAGTAAGTTTCGGTCAAATAATTCGTTGAAAAATAAACCAAGTCTCTCAGATGTTGTGGTGGGAACCAAACAGCCTGAAATAAATATATATACTATAAGACCAAGTGATTTGCCGAAAACTAAAGCCTCCCCATATCAGTAAGTTTCGATGTTTCGACTACGCCACAAAAAGGGCAGCGTGGTTTTTATAAGCGGAAAAATTCTTATTTGGAGGAATGTAGGAGCAGAGAAGAGAATTTGTTATTTTTGTTCATATTTTTTAGGCTGCTCGACTTATTAGCCTTATCAGTTTTCGATAGAAGAAATATTGACGTTATTTGAAGGCAAGCATAGGGCGCTCGATATTCTTACCAAGTTTGACGATACAGACCTACAAGTATTGTCTGCGCCGGTGAGGAAGCGGGCTGACCAACATAGGCGCATATACACGTTAGGAAGCAAACCTTAACGTTCTTTTTTTAAAACAGAAGGTGAGTGCTCTAAGAAGCAACATTCGTCGAACATCCTTTTAGCTTCTTTAAGTATTCTGAACAATGTCACGTGTTTTAACCTATTTCTGAAAAAACCTTTCTCAAAGTTTATAAAAAACTATTGCCCGCTTTCTACTGACGGCACCTGACCAACGCAATCCTTTCATTGGATCCAAAATGACGTTGGCGGCACGGCCAGAGCGTGTTTGGCACGACGTCAACAATCCATAGAAAGAGTAAAAGTTTATTCAAGTTTGCACAGTTTACACTTAAAAGAGCACACACGGTATTGCCACAATTAAAAGAGTGTAATGCAAAAAGAAAGCTGCAAACAACAAAAATGAGAAAACCGCAAAGACAAACAAGGAACAAATTATCTATCAACCTACACCTATCAACCTACCAAAAGTTATCTAAATTCAACTTTGACACACGATAAATAGAACGAAGCAAAATGGACTTGATGGGTGCAGGAAGAAATGCATATATGAATTCAGTTTTTCAATTTTTAAAAGATCCTTATTGCATATAAAAAAAACTCTTTTGAAAAGTGGTCTGATAATATTGTCAATCAATATGCGTCTTGGAAACATGATGTTATGATAGGACATTATAGTCGAGTCAAGGAATAATTCTTAATCTATTCAATCTCAAGTTCGTCTCAAGAATCTATACAATTAATTGATATCTGTCATATTTATCGCAGCCAGGATTTAAAAACTTCATTCCAAATTATCGGAAATGAATTATGAAAGAAATGTAACTCACTTGAATATTTCTATTGCTTTCTGAATGAAAATCTTTATAATTTCCCCTTTTGTTTGGATTATCATTTGGGTCAAAATTTCCGTATTTGGGAAAATATTCTAGGATCCGCTCTTTATTATCAATACTATTACTAGGGTTATCTGTTTGTGGGTGCCAATTTGAGTATTGCTTGCTATTTTTGTGAGGTGAAAAAAGGTGTTCATAGTAAATGGCTCTTTTGTCATACAGTAAATATTTAAAAGGATATATATAACGCATTTAACGATTCAAACAAGAATTTGTAAATCGTTTGAATTGACTTTTATCGCCTTTCAGACCCCTCGTTGGGCGCCGCTTTTACATTTGTAGCCCTTAAAAATGCCTGCAATCCAACGACGCCAACTTTTATGTAGCTTAGTAGTCTGTAATCCAATTTACACATTTGTCTACCTATTCACTCTGAACGCGGGTGTTACTTTGATAGGATCGTGCGCTACAAAGAATGGACGAGAGCATCATTGACCAGGTAGCTTGTTCGAGAGACAGTTTCAATGTTTATCCAACAGACACTCCACAAACGGCTACATTAACGAAATATACGTTCTAAAACCCTTATGAGGACAAATGGACAGACGAAATCTACTTACCGGACGGACTAGTCTGCATCACTCTATACCCTGCCCTACTTATAGTCTCCGTCCGACCGTTCCGACCTGGGAATCCGCACTTGGGTCCGAAAATCCCTAGAGTCTACTTTCCTCTTCTAATATATTGGTTGTTAACATATATATAAATATATATATAATTTCGAAATATAATTTCGAATGTCAACACGATTTATATTTGATTTTTATTCATATTTATTTATAAAAGAAGTATGTTTATATCTATATGTACATATTTGGGAAAATAAAATTACTGTTAACGTGAAACAAGAGAGGACATAAATTGGTACAAAAGAAGGTAGTGAGTGAAAGATAGAGAGAGGAAGAGAGAGAGAGAGAGAGAGAGAGAGAGAGAGAGAAAGATGAATGGAGTGGGAATCATTTACAAGCAAGTATTGAAAATTTTCAATTTGATTAGGTACATTTATTTAGTATTTACACTTTTGTCTTCTACTTATCTGATTTAAATAATAATTTGAAATATTAAAATTTAGATTATACTTGAATTTATTTGATTTAGCTTACTTAGCGTCAAAAAGAATCCGAGGACCATGCCTCCATGTTACTGCTGGCAAACTTTCTGGAGACGACGAAGGCGGAAATAGTGCTGATGGTGTTACTATAACTGTTGTTAATAATGGCGTTGTTATAGATTTTTCTATTGTTCTGTGTGCTACTATTGTTGCTATTGTTGTTCCTGTTGATGGTGTGGTTGTTGCGCGGATGTGGAGTTTGCATGCTCTTTTTTTATTTAATTATTTGTCTCTACAATAGTTGGTTGATTTTAAAGGGTCTTGTAGCTTCTGTTTAATACTTGTTGACAGTGTACGTTAGGCTTTTGTAGCTTTGTAGACACAAATAAATCACCTTTTCTGTGGTTATTTCTGTTGTAATCAGCCATAGTGTATACATATATATTATATATAGTTTAATCAATGTAAAATATGTTTACATTGATCACGTTTCTACATATAAGAACATTTATTTATTTATATAGATTGTAATACATTGTGAAGAGATGGGCTTGTCTTAACTTTATTGAGTAATTCAGATAGCGTCTTAAAAAAAATATAAAAAAATATACTAGCTATGAATAAATACATGTAATAGTAAGTCAACGTTCCTCCTTGTTCGTCCGTTAATTTGTGGTATTATTCGTCTGTTTTAAACCATCATCATACCACTTATCACACACTGCCTATAATACCATCATAAAATCATTGCAATCACATTCTTACCAACATTTCATATTGTTTTTTCTCTTATGCACGACAAAAAGAATTTTAAAATAAAGTGCACATAAGCATAAGTTAACACTACACAACAAAATGCTGACTGTTGATCAATTTTGCAGCATAATAAAAACGCTGAGACAATGCCATCCAGAGACTCGGCACTTTTAAGATAGTATTAAATATTATTTTACATTTAATATCATTTTGGATGCACTAGTTTTTATGTTAAGGTGTAAGAAAACAGTCAATTCTAATAAACTCACAAAAATAACAACGTCTTTCACTAATTTATATAAATGAAAAAAACATAAGAATACAGAAACAGAAGAATCTCGCAATTTTTCCATGCGCAAGATCCGCTACTGACAAGATTTCTAGTTAACTATAGGCTACATGGCCATCGCATATTATTTCGTATGTGTAGTAATTCCCAATTTCACAATAATTGTATTTGCAATTAAGCTTCTTCTTCTTTGCTTCTTTTTGGTTAGTTTCTTTCTTGGCACTCTTGTTAAAACGAAATTTCTTTTTTTCTTTTCGTTAAAACCCCTTTAGTACTTTAGTACTAATTGCAATGGTAAACTGTTTGATCGTTGCTTTTCCAATTTTCCTGAGATTAGTGTTAATCGTTGTCTACCGTTTAGCTTACCTGAAGATCCTTATTATCCAGCAATGTGCATTTCCTTTCATTACAAGCATGATGGTTCGTTGAACTTCTCTATCGTTCCAAATTCAACTTTTTCCATATAAATATTATGATTTCCATAAAATCAATATTGTATTGCTAAAATCACATCTTTCAAATATTATGCTTCATTTCTCAGCTGGAAGTACTGAAAGCTTACTCTCATCGTTCTACAATATATTAAATCTAGCTATTTCTGCATTCGTTCCGATCAAGCATTCCCGTCCTCGAAGCACGTGTCCCCCGTGGTTTAATAAGAATAGGAAAAACTAACTTTTCAAGAAATTTTCGAAAACTGGCTCTTCCTTAGACTATTTCGCTTTCTCAGCCGCAAGGCATAGATTCCCTCAACTACCATTATTATGGCTGATATCTCCAATTCATTAAATCCTCCCTGGTTGCTAACCCTAAACACTTTTTTAAATTTGTTAAATCCAAAAGGAAAATTTCCCTAAATCCCTCGCATGTTTCTTTTAATGGCTCTGAGTCCTCGGATGACATTGAAACCTCCGTACGGGGTCGATCTCGAGGAATAAATTCCTTAATTAAGGGTCCTACTGGCCACATTGGTTTATTTAGCAACATCTCATTGTTTGCAGTCGGAACTAGTATTTTAAAAGAAGATATTGCTCTCGGTTGAAGATGCTAACGCGCTTTAAGTTGACTGATGGGACTTTCGCCGCCAGATAGGTTTTTATGTCATCCACTGATGTTTCAGGTGCCAATCTTGACACAAATATTGCTTTTCTAGGGGGAACTGCCGTCAAGCAAATATCATTACTGGGAACAGGAGGGTTCATGGCTGGGGAGTTTAGAGATGGGGAGAATATTGATGGGGTTATCGCCCTTGCATAAGCTGCTTGTGCGACTAGCTCAGTCTGGTGATGAGCATTCACATTCGAACAGCCAGGGGGAGAGGATGATTTATTTTGTTCTTTATTGGTATTAGATATAGACGCCTGAGTTGAGTGAGAAGTATCACTTGGGGAAGATACTCTCGCAACTTCAGAATAAGTTATACCAGAAGGACTTTCTGGTTTATTTGAAGGTTTTTTGTTGCAGACCGAGTCAACCATATGTGGAACGCTAACGTTCTTTGAGGAAGCACTGACTTGCCCCAACGAATCGGACTTGGGAGGAATTAGTGGTGACGTACCACACGCTGCACTACAAGTAGTGATTTTACTAGCTTGGGAAGAAGATGAGTGCTCAATGAAACGACACTCATCGAATGTTGTCTTAATTAATTCAAATTTCTCCCACAAGGAGGCGAGGAAATTATTCTCGTCTCCGAGAATAATTTATAGAAGTCAACAACTGCATCAGCAGCACGGCCAAGAATACCGGCACACTTTGTATGACCAAAGCGCTCACAGAGCCAGCAAGAAATGAATCTATCAGATTCCATGCCTGTTTTTGCGCGACATGGTGTATGTAAGCACTCCATGTCACGTCAAAAAAAGAAAGAAATGGATTATGAAGAGAAAAAAAAGAGCAAAATCAAAAAGATTACAACACTAAAATTATCTAAAAATTTAAGAAAATTACTCCGTTACGTTGACACTGTAACAAGAGAGCAAAAGAAAAACAGAAATCAAAACCCACTTGCAAAGACTTTTGGTCTCTCTACAAAAGAGAGAAAACAATATCATAAAAATTATATCTTTATTTTGGTCGAAAATTTCACACTACTCAAGCAACGGTAAACAAAGAGCAAGAGAAAAGCTGTAATAGCACCAAAAGAAAAAAAACACGAAAGAGACCTATTAACAAGAGCACAAATGCTGAATGCAAGAAAATCAAATGAAAATCAACAAAATTTTAATATAATTTTAATATAATTCTTAGACCCTTTACTCTTTTATGCCTTTACAAATAATTAGGCTTCAAACGCGTAAAAAGAGAAATAGCAATATGAAATTGAAAACGATGCAATAACTCTTCACACAAGAATAAATCGATACGATAACGCCGCGATCAGTTGCCAAACTCTTGTAATGCGGCTAGCTAGCCCTAGGCCGGTAGAGCAGTTGCCCTCAGCCCGTCGTGCCACATTGCAAAAACACAAAAAAAAATTAAAAAAAAACAAAAATTAAATTATGACAACAAATCCAATTTTTTTTTTTCTAAACGCCTTTATAATATGGTCTGTCCGGTACGTCGTCCGTTAGTCCTTCTCCTGTCCGTTGGTAACTGTCCCAAAGTATCCCTACCCTCACCCGCTCATGCACCCATCCCCACTCATGGCCCCCGCTTCAGCGTTGGCGTATCCTAGTTAGTGCCACATTCTTTTTATAAATTTTTTTTCAAAAAGCAGATGTCACGATAGCGTTGTAGGCTGATGTACCTCCAACTGGTTGTCGCGTAAAAAAGCCATGCGAAGGTATCGATCTGATTTGTACTTCAACTCCTTTCTCACTGGATACGAAAGCAGTTCTCACAAAGCCGATGGCATGGTAATAACAAACTGTTACTGTTTTTCGTTACTTCGCTTTATTTTTACAAATCAATTAACATTTGCAATTTTAGTCATAATTAGTTACATGAACTTTTTATCTTTCTTTTGTTCTATGTTTGTATTTTTGTAGTTTTTTCTTCTTTTTTTTCTATTCCAATGGTATCTTATTTATTTGTAGATTTTATTAAAAAAACTGTGCTTAATGTTGGTGGTTTCTTGGTTACTAATATAAGAGACACCTTTTTTGTTCAAGATATTTTCAACTGAATTTGTAGATTATAAAAACCGAATAGAATTTTTTTCTTTTTCCGTTTTTTTTTTGTTGTAAAGAGGATTAATAAAATGATTTAAGAGAAAAAAACGTAGTTAAAGCCAAGGAAAGTACTATTCCATATCCAAATGCGCACATATTCTATATCCTAGTCCGTAGAAAGAAAACTTTACTCTTTGTCTATAGATTGTTGCACGGATCTCTGCAAATTCTCCCCAGCTTTTTGCTGTTTACTCGCCCACGATGAAATCTGTTCTCCCTCATCAACCGAAAAACAAAAAACCACCACCAAAAATCTTCATCGCATAATTTTTCGATATCGTTGACGATATGGAATGTGCACGTCAACGCGTTCGCGGACCGACCAACAATGGATGCTCAGACAACTACGGACCAACGTGTAGCTTCGACCCACGTCCTGAGCTTAAGATTCTCCTGCTCTACCGACTGAGTTAGCTGGGCTTAGCTTGCGCTTCGAAGGTACCCCGACGCTGTGTTGCTTATCTTAGAGTTCCTCCCGCTTACTATCTACCCTGATTTGCATTGGTTCTTTTCGTACGCCTGTTGCTGCTGCCGCTTTTCGGCCTTTTTTGCGTGTTTTCGCAAAGCTTTTTTGCAGATACGTTTCCTGGGTATACGATCTACCGCACAGATTACGAACATGTCTTTTCAGATGTTTGTGGTCGTTGCGTCGCGGAATATGCTCTAGCAGAGTTAACTCATCCGTGAAGCATCTATAACAAGAATTGCATTTGAATGGCTTGTCAGTCTGATGGCAACGCGAGTGCGACTGTAGACTGGAGAGTTGGGAGACACCTTTAGGACAGCCCGCCTGACGACATTTATACGGCTTATCCGCCGTATGGGTGCGTATATGCTGCTGCAAGTGCGACAATTGGGTAAAGTTTCGTTGACATATCTCTCAACGGTACGGTTTAGTGCCTAAATGGATACGCGTGTACTGCGAAAGGTACAGGAAGCTGGTAAATGTTTTCGAGCACTGAGTGCATTTGTATGGCTTTGCATTTCCTCCACCGGGTGAATTCTGATGCTGGTGATTGGAGCGATGCGGCTCGTGGTGATAATGCTTAGGATTGCCGTTTTGTTGATCTATGACCTCTAGCATCTGACACTTAGTCGCGGGGTTATTGGCGACGCTCTCTTTGATAGCAACGGATAGGCCAAAACCCTTCCAGAAATCTATGCCGAAGTAGAACTCCTGCCGTAGATCTGTCACTAGGTAGAATTCGAGGTTCCTAACCTCCACTGCCCACTCGACTGGTAAAGTTATGAGGTCTGATACCGGTGTTTTACTCCCCTTCGCCGTTTTGACGTGTTGATTTCGCAGCTTCACGATGTTGTGCTTTCGATTTTCTAGAAATTTTGCTGCTCCTGCTCCACAACAACAGACGCTGGCTCCTGTGTCCAACAGAGCGGTTACTTCGGTGTTGTCGACCTTCGTTCGGGCGAACATCCTGTTATTGTGTTCTAAGGTGACAATCGCTGAAACCTTCCTTTTCGGGAACCTGTTATACGCTCTTCTTCTCTGGCGCAGCGCAAGGATTTTTCGGTACTTTCTGGTGAGCGCTCGTCTGGCCCGAATTTCGGCGCTAAAAATTTGCCGGCGTTTCTGCTGGTAGTCTGCGATTCTCTGTGCCAAGCTTCTGCGTGTAGCCGCGTCTTGTTCGATTGATGTCTCCTTGCCTCTCCTTTTTCTTCGTAACATCTTTATTGTTGCTGTGCCGGGCGGTCTCTCGTCTGGCTGGGGTTCCCGGGTTGCCTCGCCAGTCTGGTGTTTTCCAATGGTGGTAGCGCACAATAGCTCTCGTTTTTGCCACAAACGAAACAAATCATGCTGTAGAAGGGACACCTACATCGACCTTCTTTAACGCTTTCAGCGTGATTTTTCAGAAAGAAATCACCTGGCATTCCCCACACATAACACAAGGTCAAGTGGAACGGTGACTGACAGAAGGAGGTATTCTGGGTTGCATTTACAGCGACCCCTGACTCTTGCCTGGATATGTGCTGTTCTGGTGTTGTCCTGTATGGCGCTGTAGCTTGTTTCGGCTGGCCTGCACGTGGCATTGGGGGTTGACATTGGCGTCGTTCTTCAGGCTGTTTGTTATTAGCTGATTCATGTCGTGGCACGAAAGCTTCCACCGTCTGGTTGTGAACCTCGTCAATTGGTTTACCTTCTTGTACAACTTCATTTATGTTCCTCGGTCGGGCTCTGATTTCTTTCAGCAGCTTCTCTGCCATTTTGCATTCCGCCTTGAGTTCGGCGACGCTTTCCACCTTGGTAACGAAGATGAGTGTTGCCAGGCTGGGCTTAACATTCGACTTCATAATTTCAATCAATTCTAGTTCGGGGATTTTTCTTCTTAGGCGAAAGGTTAGGTCGTGGATCGCGGCGTAGTAGTCCTCGAAGTTCTCGGACTGCTGCTGCTTGTGCTTATCAACTCATAATCGGAATGCGCTGTCTTGAACTGGTTGAGAAGCTCAGCCTTCAAAGAAAAATAATCGAATGTAGAGTCTCCTTCTGGATCTTCCATCAGCTGCCAATACCACTTGTTTGCTTGACCGGCCACTAGGCAGTGTAACTCGACGAAAAGCTCTTCGTGGCTTATCTGCTGCTGCCTGAGGCATTCTATTCGGAAGATGAAGTTCTCAACCGTGAGACCCCTTCCTGACCCGTCGAATTTCAAGTGCCAGCGGTTCAGGTCAGCATTTCGTCTCCGGGCGCTTTCATCGCTAGTCCTAGGCTCTTCGGTCTGCTGGTTACGTTGGGCTGTCTGTAGGCTAGCATTCTGTAGTACAGCTGCCTGGGGTGGCACATGCTGATTTCGCGTGGACGTTGATGCTGCCAATTCGAAGTTCTGCGCCCCTCCGCTTTCTCTCAGTTGGCTTTGCCGGTCTTCTGTGGATTTTTCCTTTTTCAGGTTCCTAATCTCTTGCATACAGCTTAGCCGCGCTTCATTTTGCTGCCTTAGCATATCCATTAGCTGATGGTTGTAATCGCTCGCTTCTGCTGGTGGGCCTTGTTGGTTGTGACCGTGTGTGCTACTATTTTCGGTGATACTGCCGCTGGTGTTGTGGGCGTTTTCTCCGGACTCACTGCCAGGCATTTCGAATAATTTGTCCAATTTCCTACCAAAGCTGTCCAACAGTGTCGCTTTACTGCTACCACTAGGGTACTCTTCAGTAGTATTTCGCCTTCCGAACTGCAGCGCTAGGAATTTTTGATCGAACCGTGACGCTAGAGTTAAGTCAGCCGTCTGCGAGGTAATGTTTCGGCCGATGCTAGGGTTCATAAAAGGAAAAAGTGTGTGCGTTTTATATATATTATTAATTAATAAGGGCTTTGCTCTTTACTATCGACTTATTCTATTTTATCTTTCTTTTTGCTTTATTTTTTTATTTTTTATTTTTTTTTTTTTTTATACCAATTTCAATGGAACGGAGCAAGGTGCCGATGCGCACACTAGGTTCGGTTTTGTCCAGTTGTAGTCACTTTATCTTCAATATAAACTTGCAACTTCATTGTTTTAATAAAAGGTAAAAAGCTGCGTCTATTAGCGTTATTTGTATTTGCGAGAAATGGACACGGTTATGACGTTTTAACAAGAGACATTTGTAAGTTTTTCTAATTAACAAATATTTGAAAAAAATTAAGCTCGCACGCAGCCACGTGCCTTATGTATACAAAACAATTACGACACAGCAATTAGTTAAATTGTGCCACGAAAGCCTATTGGTTACGGACGCGGAAGCAGGATTACCTTTTCTAAAATCCCTCCTCCAATGTACACTTTTGTCAATCAAACTTTTCGAAATTTTTCGTGCCAATAATTACCTTCATTCCCCTCTTCCATTTCTCTTTTCTGTTTCCAAACTTCAAAATAATATGTTTGTATTATTATGTTCTCTTATCTTATACTTATCTAGTACATTTCATTCATCATGATGATTGAAGGGAATTGATATCCCATTAAATCGCTCAGCTAGACTAAGACCTCGCCCGTAATGCAGCGCAGGTGGCTGTGACCACCTTAGCTTAAATACAACCCTACCACTGCCATACTTATTAATACGTACAATAATCTTAACAATTTCGTTTGAAATGAAGACGAGGCTTCCGGCTTTGCACACCTTAGAACTTAAGATATATGCTCAGCCTTGTATATCCCAAAGTTGAAATTAATTAAAAATACAAAAACAATCATTGCTCTCCCGCAAAAAGTTAAGCCAATAAAAATACACTCTTTTTTCTCTATATATATTTTGACATATTTTTTATGCAAATCTTCTTGGTTAACGTGAAATTTAAGCGATTTTACTGTCGAAATTTCGTGTTTTTAGAAACGCGATTAACTTGTTCGCTTTCGTCCCTCTTAAGAAGAGGTCTATATCTACTTCAATGTCTCCATCTGAGTTTTAAATGTCGCAACGCCTGGGCCTAATAAGATCATACAGCCATAAACCAACAAAAACGGCAGCGATAAAAAGTAGACGCTCAGTTATGGCTTCCTGTTCCATCAGCACACTTTTAGCAATGTAATCCGTTCCAGATTTTATTGAAAATCTTCGCATATTATTATATGCAACAATAATAAAAAGAAAAAACTCAGAAAATTATAAAACTAAAAATGGTCACAGGAAATGTTTTGATAAACATTTCATAAGCGTTTTAAAATAAATTAGACAAAAGTAAATTTTAAAAAGTTCACAGTGATCATTTGATACATTTCATTCGTTGACTTCAACAATGGAGTAAATGAGAGAATAGGGGAATTTGCTGAATTCAATATTATAATAGGTACTTCCAAAGTTTCTATCCTCTAGTTCCTCTTTTAAAAGAGAAGTATATTTTGTTTTTTGCGGTATAAATATCCTCCGAGTTTGCGGGCAATCGTGTCCCGTTATTTTTGTTCCATTCCGCTTATTTTTTGATTTGGGTATTTTTTCCAAATTCCAGGCATATTGTCCTGAAGATGTTTTTGGTTGTGTCGGTAAATGTTTTCACCTGAGAACACAACTTTGCGTGGCATTGCGTTTTAAACGCTAAGCAAAATGGTTGCATTTGCATTTGGTGTTGCTGCAACGACGCAATGCAACCATGGTTATGTAAAGGTAAACAGGTACATGCAAGTGGTATTTTGAAAGCTGTCAAAATATGATTCGGATGCACGAATTGAAGCAATGCAAATTGCTAGCAAGTTTAGAATTCTGTCGCGTACATTTGCATTGACAAGCAAAGTGGTGATGCACTTAGGAAGTCGAAACAAAAATTTTCAGGCGCCGTACAGTCATTTGCATGTTTATTAAAACAATTTCGTTGCGATCACAAAACGAAGGAGCAAAGAATTATATAATGCTATACATTTTTATATTTAATAAAAAGTAGTTGAACAAGTGTTAATCAATGCAGTACACAAAAAAGAAGAGATAAAAATCAACCCTTTTTTATGAAAATAAATTGACAACAGACATATAAAGAGAGGGAGAGAAAGAGAAAGCCCGCTAAGCCTTATCCAGAGAAGGGGCTATATATAATAAGCATAATATTGAAAAAAAACTGCAAATATTTGGGTTCCAGTTGCGTAGAAGTTTTAATAAAAAGGCGGTGTCGGGCAAATTTTCGCCTCCTTCTTTCCTTTCTTGAGAACTAAAAGCAATATAAATTAATGTTTATAATAATATTAGATAGGTCGAGCATTATTGTAGCCAAGAAGAAACATGCGAGGTCATCAGCTTCGAAATTAGCGGAAATTTTGTCACGTGTGCTTTAAACCCTCTGCAAGAATAGCCCGGAAAGTTCCCTTTGTCGGAGAAGAGAAAAACTTTGCTTTAGCACATAAAAATTGATGCAAACCAGAAGACGAAGAAAAATGGAGATATATATTTCGGTCGAGAGAAAAAGAATTCCAAATTAAATTTACTAAAAAAAAATAAAGTAAGGCGGAGGAAATCTAATGGTATAAGCTGTTTAAAACTTGTTGGAAACAACAATGCTATCGGATGCCGAAGAAAATAGGCCGCTGCTGCGGAAATTTCAACAGGAAAATAGTCCGAAACGGTCATTCAATTTAGTGAAAACGCGTTTCCTGGATGATGTCATTGAATGGGGAAGTCTCTCCCCGACCAACATAAAACAATATACACCTATTTTTCGGTCCACATGTATACGCATATATACGTACGAACTACGAACTCCGAAACATATGGTGAAGTTTTATATTAATATAATTTTATCGTTGCAACCAATTAATTAATAACAAACATTGCAGTAAAAAAGATAAAATCACAAGGCAATCGCATTGACCAGACTAATCTCAATTTTTCTTTTCTTTACGCGTAACCATGCTCTCGCCCTCTCAAATCTTCAAAATACCATATTTTATTTTTAAATTAGAAAACTAATATTTTCATTTCATTTTAAATAAATTTGTGTTTATTGTGGATTCAAAGTTTACTTAAAATTCAAATTACTAACTTGGGTTTAAGCTAAAATAACTTTTCAATGCTTCATGGAGATGAAAGGAACTTCATCAATACAAATTTACAAGTTGTGGGCTATTGTAAATACGCATAGCTAATTCTATACTGAATTTGTCTTCGTGTATAGCATAAATTTGCACAAATAATTTAACCCCTGATAAAATAAACGAACAACAACAACAACGGTAAATAAAATGTACGTGTACATAATAGTTGCATTAACAAGAAAAGAATTGTTTAAACAGCAGTATTGCAGCCCTTACAATAGCGACCAATGTGAGCGATCGAGTATGTTTCCTTAAATTTGCTAGTGTGGCTGCTAGAGCTTTCTAGAATCCATTAAGACAACAAATATTTTGAACCGAAACTTTATTAATGAAGCAAATGGTAAATAAAAAAGTAAATTGGTCTTCTGCAACAACCAGGGTATTATTCTTAATAGTCAATAATATAGAACAAATAAGTGCGTGTTCATCTTTTGCAACATGCTGAACAAGCTGAAATCTGCGTCCTTAGTCATTCATTATGGCCAATTCGCTCTCGGTGAGATATCTGATTATGAGATATTGGTTCCAATTAAAGAAATCGATATCAATTGTGATACTCGTAAAGGGACTTCGTTTAGTTACAAGGATTTTTTGTCGATTTGATTTGCTTGCCTGAAAATGTGATTTGAAGTGCGCCTCCTCTGGAGTAATGTCTTGAACATTGCCCACGTTAATGGTAAGTTGTATTATATATATATAAACTTGCTAGATCATTATTATTAATTATAGTAATGATTGCAATTGTATAATATTACTTATAATAATAATTATTATTAATGTAATAGATTTAAAATTGAACCTAAAACTTAAAAATGTTCCAAAGAATATTATGTTTACACTATTATATAGTATAACTATTGCAAAAACATAGGGGACACAAAAGTTTCGCGAACCTAACTCAATAATAGACCCCTTCGTATAAAAACGGGTTTTTTGCTTAGTTAATTTTTTATATATATTGATTTTTATTTATTTAAGATGTGTTGAAAATTTTGTTGAGATGATGTAAATTCAGAATCTATATTCAGGTTTTCAACGCTTGCAATAGTTATCTTGAAATATTAAAGTTGCTATGTGAACTATGAACAAAAAAAAAATATTTTTTATACCTGTTTTTTAAAAATGCCTAAAATATATTTTTAGACATCAAAGCATAGAAAAGAGTTACCGCCGAATCAGAGTCCTCTTTGGTGAACGTTTCTTGCATTTTGCCTTCACGAGAGAAGTGATTCGACTTATATAATAAGAGCGAGAAAAATTTGTTTTCTCTTTGTTTGCAGTGGTCTCACATATCGCTAGTATTAAGCAAAACAACTTAAACAAAAAGAATTGTGGAAGTGAAGTAATAAAAAAAATAATTCTAACAAATGTGTCATAATGCAAGTGATAAAAAAGAAAAAGTAAATAATCAAAAATAGAAACATACATATATTTTCACACCTGGGACGGCTTGCGAACTTTTGTTTTCAATAATTTGGACGGATGTGAGGCATATTACGATAATTGCAGTTGCTCGCCATTATTTTCTGGCCTTGCAAGTTTGTGCGCAATCACTCTTCATAATTCAAGCTGTACAAAAATATAATATGTTATCGTAATATAATTAATTGATTTATTTACATCGGCAAGATGTCATTTTTTTGATTTGAAATTTTTCATAATTGCTACAAACAACGGCAAACGTTAACAATCAAATTTTGATATTAAATATGAAAATACAATCTTCTGCTTAATGTGTTCTTCTTTGTTTTTTCTTTCCAGGTAATAAATATATAATAAATCTGTCAAGGTAAACATTCAAATGTTTCAATTTCAATAATCTATAGTAATTCGATTCAGTAATAATCGTTTTTAATCATTACATTTTCTTGAAGATTACGTAAAAATTAGTCTTCTGCATTTCCTTTCTGTAAAAGTTAAAATACAAATATCAATTTTTCAAAATCTACGTTCATAATGTCATTTTCTTATCGTTCAGTTTTGGATGTGAACTTAGAATTAACACAATTTGGAGTTACATTTAATTATGAAAATAAATTAACCCATTTCCACCTTGCTTTTGCACAATTTTTTTTGACTTGGTATTTGGTCATCATTAATTTTCGTCAACTGGTGGTCCAGAGATGATAAAAATGTAGAGAGGCTGATACCTATGTAACACACATAATACAATTTTCTCTTTGTGGAAGTGAACATAGCTTAAGTTAGATAAGAAAACATAGCTGAAGTTATAATGACAAAAAGTGAAGAATATAAGAAAAATATATATATCAACAAGATCGAAAGTCATGGGAACACACTGGAAATTTATTTTCAAGCATCTTGAAAAAGTCGAGCTTGCTGACATCATTTGATAAAATAACCTAGAATTCGAATTGATTGGGACCATTCAAATAGTCTGATACCAAATTTATGTAGAGACATTGTACGCGCACGCCTACGTGTCCTGATGTCTCTTTGCAAATTTCTGCAGTTAATCATCTATTATTTGTTGGCGTGGTTAATTGGTCTTAGATATTATTATAACCTTAAAGCTTCTAGAAATAACAAATTGTTATTTAAGTTGCCTTCAAGCGACAAAAAAAGAGGACTAATTAAAACAATGTGAGTTTTAAACAAAAGAGAACTGTGCTCACACTTTCATTAGCGCTTTTGGCGCTTTAATAACGTGTTTGCACCGACGCGCGAATTGAAAAATCATCGATCCATTAGAAAAGTTTGCATAATGTACGTCGCACATTAAAAGCTAATGTTTGCACTTAACTTACCTATGCCAAAATCTTCGGTGAGAATCCCAAAGTAGAATTAGGTCTCCCATCAAAGCGAATTAGATTTGTTTTGAGATTTTAATGCTTTCATGTAATACGAATGTTGGGTCTTTGACAGCGTCTCCGAACCGAGAGAGCTATGTGTATCTATACGTGCACCGAACGCTTCAGAGTCTTAGCCCAAAATTCGATCTGCCTATCTAAATTCATTAAGCACTGAGTTCTCCCGTTTCGCTTTTGCAGAAACCTGGCTTAAGCTGGTCCCCTATTCGTCGGAACATTTGCCCTACATTTTGCATGTTTTAAGAAAAGATCGATTGGATCGTACTGGTGGAAGTATTTTTATTTCTATATCAATTGCTTTTCCGTCCGGCTCATTTGAATTTCAAACTCCTCCCGACGTCGAATTGCCGTCAGATCCCGTCAGAGGAGAACTATAGAGGGATTGCCTAGTTGAGTGTTTAACCTAACGAATTTTAAGGAATTGTTACTCCACAAATAGCTTTCGCTATCAAATCATAAATTTCTCCATTTCAAAATGGATTCCTAAAAGGAAGAGTTTGCTTGGCATATTTAGAAGGCTTGCCCTAGTGGCTCTCGCACGTATGTCATATACGCTTATTTTGGTAAATTGGGTGACTATCCATAAACTATAGATCTTTAAAATTCAGGCCTATGGCTTCCCTTTACACTTATTGAAAATGGATAAGCTCTTATCTCCATAATACACCGTTTAAGGTTCCTTTTAACTCCATCACGGCAGGTGTCAACTAAGGTAGTCATTTAGGACCCTTTTCTTCCCTTGTTTACT
The DNA here is from genome assembly GCA_001077435.1 of Glossina morsitans morsitans. Taxonomy (NCBI): domain Eukaryota; kingdom Metazoa; phylum Arthropoda; class Insecta; order Diptera; family Glossinidae; genus Glossina; species Glossina morsitans. The sequence continues at coordinate 2,931 of CCAG010016469.1, read as the reverse complement.
TGTGTTGTTTTTCTCGTATATATCCATAATTAAGACCCGGCCATGTCTTAATGTACGCTGAGGATGTTAAACTGTTTTCTTCCTTCACCTTGGAATCGCATTCGTATTACCTTCAATCTGATTTAGATACCTTGATTACATGGTGCTCCCCAAATTTTGTGAAATTAAATTTTAAAAAATCTAATAGGCTTTCATTCTCAACGAAGACTCTGCTGATTATTTCATTGGCTCACAGAAGTTGAAAAATATAAATTTCTTCATGGACCCAGGGATTTCATTTGACCATAGGCTTTGTTTTAATTTGCACCTTGAGCTCTTTTTAAGTAAAGCCAGGTGAGTACCTGGTTTTACTAAACGGTGGTCTAAGGAGCTTGACGAGCCTTACATTACAAAAAGGCTATATGAGCTTACAGAGGCCAATACTGGAACATACGTCTGCTGTGCGGTGCCTTTCCAAACCAAATCCGGCGTCAGTACCAAATTCCGCTCCTTGCTTGCTTTTGCTAGCTCACTTAGCTTTGGGTGTTTCCTTCTTAATTAATGATACTATTGATTCGCCGGCGTTACTTGGAGATATACCTTTCTATGTCCTGAAACGTTCCTCTATTAACTTCACTTTCAAGCTTCGTCAATGTAATCATTACGAGGTTTTCAATCCTTTTAGAGTCCGCTGTAAAGATCAAAGTTATATCTGTACTTTAATCTCAATATCGGATTCGTTAAAAACTATCAAATCAACGCTATTAAATACGCGTGCTATGCTTATGTCGTTTATAGATTAGTTCCTAATCTCGATGCTTTTATAGGATTCGCAAATTGAACTACACTCACTATTATCGGTTTCCAAACTTTTGTTTGTTTGCAATGGCTCCTCTAACAAGGATTTAAGCCGGTTATGAGTGTGCCTCCGTGCTAGATGTGCTTCTTCTTTCCTTTTTTCTCTGTTTATTTATATAAGAATTTTGTTTCTATTATTTCCTTATATTTTCCTTATTTTTCTTTAAATACTTTTTAATGATTATTAATAACATTTAGCCTAAGATTTATTTCTATGAGCCAATTAAATTCGGCTGTTAATGTTGCTGAATTTAGCTGAATTTGATGTATAAATAAAATAAACACAAGCAATTAAATAGAAAAAAAAAATTTGTTTGCACTCATTTTCAAAGCGACTAGCGCAAAGGATCTATCTTTGACCTTCTGACTTATTTCAAATCTGAAAATTACGAATTTGTCAACAAAACAAGCGACTTATGGTAGTTGCAGTTCCCCGACGAGCTTTATAATAAAGTGGCTAGAAAAAAATATACGCCTTCTCTCCGGCAAATCAATTTGCAAGTTTGCAAGTTGCCAATTAGAATAAATGTTACTTAAAAATCTGAACCATTCTTTCAAGGATTTGAATGTAGATGTTTTTCTGAGGATGCGCCTCTGCAGATTGTTTTTGAATATTTTGGCCTTTGCGGTTATTGCGCCAATTAGATCGAGAGGATCATAAAGACGAGTCACCTATACATCTGGCACATATCACAGCTCAAAGCCAGCTTGAAGGAAAGAAAACATAAAAGTGTGTTAAATATTTTTAGGTGGATTGTGGGGCCAAAATGAATGTCATTTAGCGGAAAATGAGTCGAGGTTTTTACTGACAAGAAAACGAGTCTCAATTGTGCTGTTGTGCCATTTTGTTTGTGCACATAATGATGTGGAGGGTAATAGGTGTTGGATTTGGCGTGGATGTGGCAAGCGGCAAATGATCCAGTTCTATGTATTCGCTCATAAAAGTTTCGTATTGCCTTCTCCATTCCGTTCCATACAAGGACTAACGGGCGGGGGAAACCTACTTACCGGACGGGCTAATATTACGCCCTGGGCCACTATTTACTCTGCCTTGTCTAAGGTGTCCAAATACAGCAGACGTTGAATATTTTTTAATGCGTGGCGACCTTAACAATTCAATACCATTCTTCTTCTTAAACTTCAACGGCGCTCAGTCTCTTCCAACTGTACCGAAAGTCGTTCTATTGAACTAACAATGCCGATGATCTGTGAAAATTCTCATCTCATCGTTTGGTTTAAAGTTATTAAGCAAATTTTCGCCATGCTGAGCAGCAGCTAATATCTCCTCCTTTAAGCTTTCGGAATCGGAATAATGCCCATGGAGCAGTTTTTGAGCAGCTTTCCCCGAGTTTAAAAAGTCGGTATCTTGGTATGTCTTGTATAAAAATGTCTAATTCAATTAACTTTGAAAATTTTTCTAATGACATTCTTTGTTGTTGCGGTTACTGTGTAATAGGCACTGTACAATAAAAAAAAAAAAATTAGAAAAAAATTGAAATAAATAAAAAGTTTTATTTGTCAAGGGAAAAAAGGAAGGAAAAAAAAGTATAAAAGGGGAGGAAAAAGATTTTTTGAGTTAGTTGGAATTTTGGTCTTGAAAGAAAATTAGTGAAAAAGAAGATTTTGGAATATTTATCGTTACACAAAGCAATATATTTTCAAAAAAAAAAAGCGAAAAATAGTATTGGACAAACATTTGAAATACTTTCATTTTTATTAACTACAAAGCCTGTTTCCGTGTTTATGATGCAATAAAGAAAAAAAAGTGCTCTGTACTCATTGCGTTCAACGTATATAACTTAACATCAAAACCTCATATGTGTAAAGATTGACTAGCTTTGTCTTCAAATCTTGGGGCTTCTCAAAATTAAGCCGAATTTTTTTTAAGACAACATAGGCTGCAGATTCAAGTTTCGTCCAATATTATTGGATTGTGGCAGCACGTTTGCACAAACACAAATAAGAACTCAATATTAGTGTTATTGAAATTGCAAAACTATGTGTTACTCCAAAGCCTAAAGACCAGGCGGTCAATGGAAGTTGAAAGCTTAAGATTAATTAATGAAAGACTAACACCTAAAAATTCAAAATAAA